>JAPYYX010000590.1:0-48568 GCA_030522605.1 Cremastinae sp. B BG-2022a | reverse complement strand
ATTAAATTTTATCAAAATTTGAAATATTGTAAGTTTTCACCAAATTTTTGGGGTACCCCATTTTGCCCCCCGTACCCCATTTTGCCCTCCCTTCCCCTACTTTCAATATTTATTTCAAAATAACATTCTCCGAACGTTTCGATTTGAGAGTAGAAAGACTTAGGAGTTATTGATCAGGGCAAAACCAAAGATCGATAAAAAATGAATTCATCTCTGCGAACGGGGATAGCGAGTGGACAAAAGTAAGAGCGAAATGCAGGAGCGAAATAAAAATCGAGAGGGCGAACACGTTCGATCTTCGGGAGTATATATACGTGCGTGTATAGTCGGGCAGGTATAGTTTGTCTTCATAAACGCATCATTGGTTGAGAAAGAGAAGGGCGTAACGGTTGTTAGCACGGGGCCAGAGATTGCGTCGTTTCCGGAAGAATGGAAAGTACAATATATAAACGTGTGCGTGCGTGCGAGAGGCTGCGCGCGCCGAGAGATCAGAGAGAGGGTGGAGAGAAAATCGACAGAAAGCGAGAGTGAGTTAGCGCATCGTGGGCTGGAAAGCCACGGACGTAGCACACATAGAATCGGGGAAAGCGGTAGAAAAGAGGATAAGGGCATTCCGAACGGGGAGTGAGAGTGAGCGACCCTCAGAGCGGGTTCCCCTTGCCGAATGGCAACCCCATCAACCTCCCCCAACGCAGTTCTCTGTTCTCACTTTCCCTCTTCCACCCTCTGTGGACACGCTACGAAGAATTCTTCTCTCTCTCTCTCTCTCTCTCTACTTCCATCTCTGTTTCTCTTTGTCTCTATTCGCTATACACGAACGTCGAAAGAAATTCGCAAAATGTCCTCCCGTTCGGCGATCTATATATAGACACGGTATACCGAAAGCACACGCACCGAAAGCTCGAGCATTTTTCCGTGCGGCTGGCTCGCTATCGGCGTTAGATGCTGGAGGGCGCGGGAAAAGTATCGTCCGAGGCTCACTTCCGGATAACGCGGGCTCGTACCGCTCGCACGTACCGAGATAGATGAAGGAAGAAAAGGAGAATCGATGAGCGCTCGTGAGAGACGGAGACAAAGAGAGAGAGAGAGAAAAGCTCGCCGGGTCTCCTGAGACTTCCATTTTGACTCTGGGGATTAGGCGTGACTCCGCCCACCTACGGGAAAAGTTTTGTCGGATCTGAGAGGTGATAGAGAAGAAAGAAGAAACGAAGAAGGAGAGTACGAGGGCGAGGGTGAAACTCCGCGCGCGCGTATATATAAGTGTGTGTGTGTGTGTATGTGTAAACTCCTTTTCCCTCTAGCAGCTTCGTCGTTGTCGTGGCTTCCACGATGGCCAGAAGCGAAAGCCACGAGATATTGATGACTTCTTTCTCCGTCGAGTAGTGGAAGGGTGCGGGCAGCAATGGTGGCGGCTCTTCAAGAACCCCGAGAAGACGCCGCGAGGGTGAATTCGCTCTGCGAGGGCGAGAGTGCGACTGCTGTACGCTTGTCTTTCCTTTTTTCTCATTCTCGCAGTGTCTCTTTAGCTGCGTAGTTTTTTCTTATCAGCCAATAATAAGTAATGAGCCACTATCGTTTTCTATTTGAAATAAACTCGAATTTTTCCTTCTTGATGGAATATCTAGAATTTTTCACGGGTCGAAAAAATTCTCAAATTCCTCTGAACGATTCTCACACTTGCGACGTTAATATCACGGTCGAAAATATTTTACGAGACAAGTCGAGTAAAAATCTTGTTTCCTAGATTCAGGGTGAACGTGGAGAGCTTGTAATTGTGTTTTTTCTGTTTTTTTGCCCTTTTTTCGTTCACATTTTTTTGCACGTACACGAAGGCCTCCCGAACGAGATAAGTGGAATGAGAAAAATATGAATACGTGTTGGAAAAGTCGGAGAGATTCGGTTGGTCGGCGGTTGGCGGACAATGCGGCATCACGAATCGAGGGTGGTTTTGGTCTTGAGGGTATGTTCAGCATTCGTATACGTATACGTAATAGGGAGCCTCGCGATGTGGTAGTAGTTCAGGGTGGCGAAGCTCCCTGGAGGCGGCAGACTAAATATATCCACCCCCGACAACCCCCGAGGGAAAATGTCAAGACAACATGGCCGACGCCGCCCGTCATTCGACTATAGCCCCGCGCAAGAACGAGCGGCAAGCCATCGGCAACCCTATGTATACACTTGCGATGTTCGACCGCCACCACCACCTACACACACACGCCAAATAACCCTCCGTTTTCTTCGCTCAAACTTTTCAAGACAACAAAACCGCGACCGAATTCCACCTACCAACTTATGTTTATGTTTATATTTTTCTCAACAGATACGCTCTTATGTACACTTTTATTCGAACAAAGTATAAGGTACAACATAATAAAAACATGATCGAATAAAAATACGTAAAGTGATAATGGAGCAATTTTAAGCGAAACGAAGCATCGTAAAAGTACTTTGAGATACAATTTAGTCTTTTTTCATTACATTTTCGACAATTTTATTTTTTAATTTTTGTGTTTCTGGTATTTTTATCTCAAAGGTATAAGTAAATGAAAAATTCCAATGCCCTGTGGTATAATTCAAGGTTAGGTGAACTTTTTTTCACTCAACTATCAGTTTTGATTATTTGTCCAGTTTTATCTAAAATATAATAGGAAGACCAATTTCAAATGTGTAAATACTTGAAGACAGGATTAATTTGATTTGTCGTGTTTCATTTTCTATTTCAACGTTTTACCAATTTATGAAATTTATCCAATAAATTATTTCTAAATTATTTTTAAATGAAAACATGATCAAATACAAAAAGCACAAAGGGACAGTACAATATATTTTTGACAAAAAATAACGCATCTGAGATGCTTCAGGGTAGGATGAAATTTATCCTGTACCCTTTTCCTTCCAATTTCCTACCCGATTTTGAATTTTTTCTGATCCCTTCTTTCGGATCGAGCTTTATGACAAAAGGTGTTGGGAAGGGGTGTGATTATAAATTCTAGAACATGCCCCAACATAAATTCCTCTTCTACGTGATTCGATCGTTCTTATATATTGGATTGGGAAAAATCCTGGTACGTGTCCTCATAGGGACCGGGAGAGAAGAGGAATGAAATAAGAAGGAGAAATAAAGAAGCCTCTCGGTGTGTACGCGTATAAATCGAGAGAGGGAGGATGAAAAAGAAGTGGAAGGAAATTAAAAGTCGCGGTAGGCTCCGCCGATGTTAAGAAAGTGTCTGAGAGTCGCGAGTGCGACGGGGTGGGAGAGGAGGGGGAGGCAGCTCGAAATTAGCCACCCTCAAGATTACTGTGAATTAACAAATTGAAAAAAGTCCTTTTCCCCTCGAGGCTACAACGTCGGGCGTCTCTTTAAAGGCGCTCTCTGGACTCGCAGACGTTTCCTTCGTCTCCATTTTATCCCTTCGAGCAGCTCGCTTCGCCCATTCCCAGAATCCTCTCTTCCTTCCCTCCCCTCGACCGAGCTTCAAGTATCCGACCTTTGTGAGAATATCGGGAGCTACGAATTTCATGCAAATGTTAGTGGCCACCAGAAAACTCTCTCAACTTTTGAGCTGGATTGAGATAACAAAAAAAAATCGTAAGAAGAGATCGTTCTCTTGAAACGTTTCTACTTACCAAGAAAATGTTGACTAACTTCTCTGGTCATTTTAGAAAATTCCCATATAAGATATTAGAAAAAGTTATTCAATGTGTATTTAAAAAAAAATTATTAATTTTAATTTTTCTGCAAAGTTGAATTTACGAGCAGAAATGTACAGTGACGATAGTTGTGTATAAGTTTGGAGCATCTCTATGGCCAATTTTGTGATAAGAGGACTTTTCATTTCATTGAATAGGAGAGAACACGAAGCATCGTATGAACTTCTTGCACGGTTCTCCCTCCCTCTCTCTCTCTCGCTCTCATTGTGACCGACAATCGAGAGATCCGTAGCATCGAAGAGTACGTGCCGCGACTGTAAAATCTCTCGGATCCTTATACGTACATTCTCGTGTACGTACGTATAGAAAACTCTTGTGCCTTTTCCAAGACGAGCAGACATGAAATAACTGCAACGGCGAATTGTCTGTATAAAATATTCAAAGGGCAGCAGTCGAGAGAAACGGGGAGGGAGTAATGCTCGTACGAAGGACCCGGGCTCTCCTTCGCAAGGCGATCGCGCCCTCCCAAACCCTCTACAACAGCTCGTACAAAGCCATATCGACCATACATTTTGCAACCTGAAACCGGTGTCGTTTCTCCCTCTCGAAGTTGCCAGCTTCGACCTTGAAGAGATTCTTAACACGCGAGAGAACTAAACGCTCGCGTCTTTTCTCGATGTACGTTTTTTGAAAAAGTTTATTTTTTATTGTTTTTTCATGTCAAAATTCATTGCTTTCGATATCCTTTTTTCAACAAATATTATACAGCTCATTTTTTCAATAGGGGTGAGAAAATGAGTTTGCGGGCGTAAAAAAATGTGTACATTCAAATGAAAAAAATTGTACATCGTGTCCTAACAACTTTCCCTGTTGGAAACAGTTTCGACAACGTTGGGGTGGACTCGCTCGGTTAATATCAAGCGCGAGCGAGGGAACGCACGGGGGAAAATTGAAATAAAAAAAGGAATCGCCGGCCCTACAGTCATACCGTCCAAAAGTCACCGGAGTAATAAGACAGGAGTAAAAAAGAAGTTTCTCTTTTCAAGCAAGAAAAACGTTCTTTTGTCACAAAGCGTCCCGGCAATTTCCTCCCAACGAATAAGTTCGTCGACTGCGGAAGATTGCGACTCCGTGAAAAGTTATAATTTTTTAGGGTTCTTTTCTTAAGCTCATAATCATTTCAACTTTCATTATATATTGCATGTTGATTTTTGAAAATTGAAAAAAATGTACAACATGAAATACACTAAAAACTTTCAAGCTCAACATTCCAAATATAAATAATAAAAAGATTAATTGTCAACTGAAAATAAAACTAACGAGAAGGCAACGTTCGAAAAAATTGAAAGTTTTGCGGCTGGTGCGCAAAGATTTAAAATTTTAGAGGTTCAACTTGAGGTGGCTTTTGATCGCGTCACGAGAAGACAGAGAGAAAAATCGAAGAAAGTATACATACAGGAAAGAGATATGTATGTACCCATGGAAGTGTAAAAGAAAAAAAAAGATTAAGAGAGGGGGCTGGAGAGAGGGAGAGAGAGCAAAACGAGTGAGTGGCCATAAACTCTGGTGTCGTTTGCGTTTTCTATTTAGCCATTTGAGTTTGTCGTCCGCTTGTGCTGCGAGGACACGAAGGCGAGGAGGAGAGCTTCCTGCACCAGGAGCTCACGAGGTTTTTCAGGCTGTCTCTCGCACACCAGGCGAGACTCGATTCGAATTGAATTCTATACGATTCGGGTAGTTGGATTTACATCCTCGGATGCAGAAGACTCTTCCATACTATAGTAAAAGCCGAACGATCTTTTCTCTTTTCTTTTACTTTTTCTCCCTTCACGTTTTCTCGACGAAGAATCCAAAAAAGCATTTCAAATCTTTCACGTTTTCGAAATTGACATTTCAATATCTGAAGTATCGGGATTATTTAATATTTGGTTAATTTTTTTAAATTCACTGTTAAAAAGATTAAAAAAATGATGTGAAATTCTAATGGAAAAAGACCATAAATGTAAAAAATATGCGTCTGAGTTTAATTATGTGAGATGTAATTTAGCACACGAATTCTTTTATTCCAGTAGAATTGACCCAAAATATTTTTCTCTTAATATCGAATCGTAAGTTGTGTGAGGAAATTTAATAGGATCGTGTATGGCATATTATATGACGATGAAGGTTCTGTGTGCCAGTGCTGATAACGGCTTACACGAGATCTCGAAAATGCGTGCTTTCTTCTTCTATATCAGAACTTTTTCTCCAACGGGGCGAAAGCTTCTCGTCGAAAATTCGCAAGAATGGATATCGCTCCGTTTGCTTTCAACTTTAAGTCTGCACACTGTGCAGGCTATTGCAGCTGTTTTTATATCTATCAATATATGGGGCGTTTCGAGAAAAATCATCTCGAAACTCGTTGAATTCTCGTCACGTTTGATATCTACCGTATGAAAGATGGAAATAAATAAACCATGCTCAAATTTTATGAAGAAATTTATTTTTAATTCAATTTCAGGTCAAAATTAAAATAAAATTTCATGAATGAAAATTATTTTAATGTTCAAAGTTATAAACATTTTGTCGATTTTTGTTGGAAGGCTCGATAGATATCGAAACGGAATGAGAACCCGTGGTACTTGGTATATATATTTATAGAAATACAGGTATAAAGTGTAGATACAAGGGTGTCTATCGGAAACGCCGTTTGCCGTACATTTATTACCTCTCTCTCTCTCTCTCGTACTCCTCCTTTCGCGAGCGTACGGGCGGCGAGCTTCCCAGGTTACGACGTTATATTTGATATTGGATAGACTCCATATACGTATCATTGATGTCGTAAACCCAGCCGTAAATAATATTAAATAAATGTAATACCTTCGGCAAAATGCCGTTTAGCCGATATCGTTTTCGTACTCCCGTGGAATATATATTATGTGTCGTATTATATTATTTATGTACATTCATGTAAATTTGTCTCTCTGCGTAGGATCGAACGAAAAGTGGCATTTTTTTCGTGCCGAAAAGGAACCCTGCCATTTCATTTCAATAAAAATGAAGAAAAATACATTTTCCATCGAACGTTCGTCTCTCGGCTCGTGAATCAATTTTATTTTGCCAGAATTTATTATAATAAAATATTTTATGTCTTTTTTCAGGTGTACATACACATTTCGCTATCGCGGGGGGCGAGATATATATTTTGTTGAAAAATTCGAATCACAATCGCGTTGTCGATTTTTTCACGCAGACTTGGATATCTTGGTTTTTCCATCAATTGTCCCACCGTCACGTGGCATTTAAGGCCATGGAATTGCAGACGGCGATGTGTATCGATGGATATCACGATGCAATAAATTGAAACAAAAAAGAAAAAATAATCCGGTGTTCCCTGTTCGCGAGTGCACCGCGTAGAGCAGAATTCTCGAGAAGGAAAGTCTCGCTAAGTTTCCTTGTAAATACATCCGTCCAGGAATACCGGTATTCGCACACAATCAAGAGGAAGACTGCAGGATCGTGCGGTTCTCGACGAGCGTACGACGCTGACAAAAATATAAGTATATGTGTCTATATATTTCGCACATGTGTATGTTTGTAACGTAGCCTAAGGCTCGTCTCGTTAATTGCGTGTATAATTTGTAATTCGAGAGACCCGGAGGCTCGCCGACGAGGACGAGAACGAATAAGAGGAAGACGAAGGAGGAGAGCGGTCGGGGAAAAAATAAGGTATATCTGGTGGAAGGCTCGAGAGAGAAATAACGAATGGTTCGGAAGAGAGCGCGGTCAGCCACTCTTCGCTAAAGGAAACGAATGTGTGCCTCGGACGTTCGTAATTCCCTCGCCTTGGCGCTCAAAAAAGGAAATGTCGTTTTCAAAAGCAGGGTGTGAACCACTCAATGTTGAAATAAGAGATATTACGAGACGCGCGACGAAAAACAGAAGCATCGAGAGGTGTCGATGTGTACTACGCCGAGGCGCCTGGCGTTCATCTCCGTGTCTCTCTCTCTCTCTTCTTCTCACTTCCATTCACAATCTCTGACGGGTGAGACTCGAATCTCCAGATACGCGTTCAGAAAAAAGACGAGTCCAAAAAATGAGGAGACTCATCGCGCATTTGTCAACGAGCGTCAAAACTCTCTCCGCCTTCGTTCGCCCATAGACGAGAAAAATGAACCCGGAAAATTAGTCGTCAAGTGTTTTATGCATCCTGTTTCGAAAACACGCGTGGCCATGTGTGAAGCGTCCCGTACGTGTGCGAGATAGAGAGAGGGTGAGAGATTCTTATAGCGTGCGAACCGTTTCATCAATTTTTATCAATACCAATAATTTACGAAATTTAAATGTCGTCGATAAAATTTTTTATCGCACAACCTTTTTTTCGACTACATGTTGTGAAATTTCATTGAACCGGAAGGGAGAGTGTGTGTGTAGAAAAGAGAGAGGAAGAGAGAGAGAGAGAGCGATGCATCGGGCTCATCGCCAGATGCCGAGGTACAGAATCGGCCCACTGCGATAACGACCATAATCGCTACCAGACCAACACGTATCTTTTTTATAGATCACACATTCTCGCTAAAAAACATTTCTGCATTTTTCGAAAAAAAATCATACCCAATCGAAACACATTTTATTCTCGATAAGAGATCAATGTTGAGGATAAACATAATTTCCTTGCGTAAAAAATAATTTGTCTTATCGCCTGCAATATAAATATAATATCATAAATTTGCGAACAATGCGCAAGAAAATTCAGCGTGGATAATTTATCCAAGCTAATGGAAATCCGATTATTTTTTCTTGCCAACGAAAATGTCATCCACGGTGAAATAAAAGGCATGGTACGGAAGTAACGATATTTTCTTCGCTAACGAATTTTGTAACTGGAACTGACGGAGTCTACTTTTTAAAATATTTTTTTCGCCATTCATGTATGATTCTTATACACATGCTCCGCGAGTATGTACGTATTGTAACATTTCTCTATCCCTCTCTCTCTCTCTCCCATCGGAGCTTAAATGCCTCATAACTAACTCAATCCTGGCTTCCTAATTAAATATCTATCGTTTAATTAAGAATGATTTACCGTCGGCAGTCAGAGTACAGAACGAACCAGCCAGCCTGGCAGACAGGCCTGTGTGTGCTCGTACTACGAGGAGCACAAGCACAACCACAGTGAGCATTGAAGCGCTCGTAACCACTCGATGCTCTCGGCAATCAATGCAGGAATTATCCTCATTAGGTCGATCCGCAGTCTGCTGCTGGCTCGTCGGCTTCATCGAGTCTTCGCTTTTCTCTCTCCTCGTCTACCTCTTGCGCGGATCTGCACCAGTCTATTACTCGAGAAATAAGAAAGAGAGAGACCGAACGCGTAATAATAAGACGGATGAATCTCACGAAACCGGAAAAATGGGACGGAATGAGAAAAAAAAATACAGTAGATATTTGAACAAGGTAAATTATTGAATTGTTGCCAATTATTAGAATTTTTTATATTTATTTTACGTCTATTATAAAATAAATATATTTGACATTGATTATTTATTATCCATTGTCAATAATCGAAACTTTTTTAAACTGCTTAATACTCATGATGGAATGTTTCACGAATATTCATGCTTGCATCAGGGAAGTGAATTGTAATGACTTGATGCGAAAAGACCGTTGTAAGGTGGCTACAATGTTTTCGAGTAGCGTGCGTGTATTTGTCACTTATGGATGTTCGACTGTAACGCGATTGTCGAAAGAAAGAACGGCAGGAAGAAAGGTTGACGAAGAGAGCGCGAGAATGTCGGGGAGACGAGATGAAGTGAGAGGGAGAGAGAGAGAGAGAAATAAAAGCGTGCGCAAGAGATCGAAGGAGAGCAACCTGGTGAGGTCCGTGAGGAGAAGCCAAGAGCTATTAGATCGAGAAGCCGGTTGCGTGTGTGTTCGTCCGGCGAGCAGGAGAAAAACTGGAAATCCACGCGGACTGTTGACGGGCTTCGCGGACATCCCCAGGGGTAACTCAGCAGAGAGTCACTAGCGGGAGAGAGAGAAAGATCGAAAAGTTTCTGTATATCCTCCGCTTGTGGCATTCCCCACTCCGAGTCTCATGAAATTTCTTCCATCTCGTTCGTCTCTCTCGCACGCGATTTCGATCCTATGAACTTTCCTTCAACCTTCTCCTTCCCCCTTCTTGCTCCTGCTCATTCCCGAACGATTCTGCTTGTCTCGAAGCGAGACAAAAAGGAGTCGGTGACTTCGAGTGACAACTTAGCGAGCCAGAGCTCACCTCGCCCCATCCGTCAGCGAGGCCACACACAGATCAGCTCGCATATCCGAAGCTTAGATTCTCATCGATATAATTAATATCGGTAACGATTGATATATCTGTATAGAAATATCCAGCCAGGAATGCCTCATTTTCACTCCCTTCCTGAGAAAATGTCAACCTTTTTCGAAATCCGTGGAAAAAAGAGTAATTGGTTGAAAAAATATGGTAATTTAATTGCCAATAAGAGAAGGCTTAAATAATACACAGTTACAACTTTTCTCCTCGGTGATTTCCAATCTCCATTCCTGATCTCGATGAAAAACGTTCATGCCCGATTATTCAATACATTTACACTTTAAATTAATTTATTAGGAAAATAATGTTGAAAAACAAGTACTTTCATCAAATACGATGTGTACAATCCAGTGAATTAAATTATTACCATTTCAATTAACATTTATCCATTTTCATTATTATTAAAGCGGATGGATTGAATATGCCCGGCAAATTTTCGAGAATGTAGCCATTTCATTATCCTCTACTCGAGATTAGGAAAAAAATTAGACTCTCGTTCCCCACACTACTGATGTGCGAGTGTTGTCAAATTATGCAGGAATCGCGTTACATAAAAAAATTGCTTCCAATTAGGAATTCCGGGCTGCTAATGAAATCTGCGCCTCAGCTGTTATTATGATTCACACGCAGCCTGATAGAATTGCGGATAAAGTTTAATGAGAAGAACGGTAAAAAGAAACTTCGGCGATCGTAAATTCGTCATACGAGAACCGATCTCATATGGTACCTGAAAAAAAATTACGTATTTGGTCGCGCATGCGAAGAAAATGGTAGGTATAGATTTAGTCAGCGTCGATACAGTTATATTCGGGAAGATATAAGAGTAGCTAATATGGCCATATGTCGAGTTGCTCGTATATATAGAAAAGGCCGAGGAAGCACGTTCACCTCGGTGCTTCGCGCGTTATACAAGTCGCCTCGGGCGACAAGGGTGGCAGGAAGCACACAGCGACGCAAACTACCCCATCCCCCGAGCACCCTTTATCCGCCCCTGAATTTTCGTCTCTAACGTTGCTCTTCTTCCTCTCCCGCTCCTCATCTCCGCGTTCGAGTCGAATCTATGTACATACACGTTCATACAGACGAGCCAGTGTGGAGGTAAAAGAGCTCCGGATAATGCTATTTCGATTTACATACATAGGTATCGCTTGCTCCGCTCGCCAACGATATTTCCCTCTTTTCCCACTTTTTCTCCTCGCCTATCGCCGCAGCATAAATGGCAGGAGGGAAAAAACGTGGCACAGCTTTTAAATCCATGAAATTCAAATTCTCTTTTTGCTCCTGCTACGGTTAAAGGAATCAGGAGAGCAGAGTCTGTATTTGTCCCTCTTGCGAATTTCCAAAACGTCAGAATCGCTCGAAATGACGAAACATTTTCTTGTGAATTTCATAGATTTACCGGAAATCAATATTAATTTTGTTATATAAAAAAATTCACATTTCACCATACAAAATGTAACCCGTAATTTTGTGGAGAAAAGAATTGATGTAATTGCGTATTAATCAAGGAGAATCAGAGACTGAAGAACCGCATGGATAAAAGACCGGACGAAAATAGAGGGTCGGTGCTTTGGGTCTTTTTCCATTGTAGAAAGATATCTCAAGTCCCGGTGCCAATGTGACTGCGGCTTACCAGATGGGATTCTACTCGCGTTTATCCGGACTTAGTCCGCGCGTACCAGAGAGTATATGCGCGCAGCAGGGCGAAGGGTTTCGGGCTTCGACTATCTGACAGGGTACACGCACACGTTGACGAATTGATGTACGTACAAGGAATTCCTCGTAATTGATAGCGAGAGCACAGTGGCTTCGATGAGCCGTAGAAAAATAATAAGCCATTGTGTGTACATAGAATTTGTGTTTCTGTTACCAGCACGCGCACATTTGCACATTTATATGCACCCCACTGTACCAGCGAATACGATGCTCTTTCGACCAGCAATGGGCAACCCTCGAAACAGGATACATCGTTCGCAGTAGGTAGTCGGGAAATGTCTATAATGACTTCCAAATGCCTTCGTACTTATTTTTAATAACCTACATTTTGGAGTCAGTCAACAAAATAAATTTCAATGATAACAGGCTGAAAGTAATTAACCAACAATTGTACTACTTCAACGTTGGTGTTTTAGTTTTTACATGCAAATATTTGCATATGCAAGTACTCAGTGCGATCACGCAATAAAAAAATGTTCCTCCGATCTTTTTTTATTAGTAAAAAAAATTCGCGGATGGAAGCATATCGCATGACTGTCAAAATATGTGACACGTAATCAAATCTCGGTTGAGGGGTTGTGCAGAGTACGCAGAAGTTTATGGATCGTTGTGTGTGTGTGCCTGCGAATATGGAAGGAAGAGCGATGATGCGCGGGTGAGTCCCGGTGCCTCGTCGATTAGATTAGGGTGGATTAGCCAATCAAAAACTACAATACTCTCTCTCGTTGGTCGCATGGAGGATTCTCGTACTCCCAGCTTCGTCTCTCTGACCGAGGCTTGTTGGACATTCGTCCGGATGAGCGGAGCACCGCCTGCGCTTTTGCACACATATACCAAAGGCACAGTGACACTCGATGCTGCAGGCGTTCTATATTGGATTTGCGCCGTCGCTAACGCGATCCCGAATCGAATGATTCGTAACTTTGGCCCTCGTCTGGCTGGCCTCGCTCGACAATTCGTTCGCTTACGTACCCTCTCGTTTATCCGCGAGTCAACTCTTTCATGCAAGCCAATCGTCGATCACGGTTCCACTGAAAAACGGGCGAGCCAAAATATACTAACTTTGTTTCATTCATTGCTCCAGCGAGAAAATCGAAAGTATGGAGAATATTGAAAGAACGATTTTCATGAAAACGTATTCAATCTTGATAGACGAAAAATGATAAGATTTGGGAAATATAATGAGGGTATGAATCCGTGCCATCTGTCGAGCTTGTAGAGGTATTTTGAGACAAAGGATCGTAACTCTTTGCTCATGGGGCGAGGAAATTACGCCCTTTCAAAACTCAGGATGAGAAAAGAGAAAATATCTCGTTGTCTTTTGCGATCACCGGCCCATTCATTGCTCTTTCGATGTCGGACATGTGTAGATGGAAACACGATCCGAAGACATTCTATACCGATGCGTGCAAACCCCCCGCGGGGAGTCTATACGAATACAGAAACAGAGTGCCCAAGTGTTCCTACAAAAGGGCACGAGTATTTCGACCTTTTTGGATGAAATACGGCTCCACCGCGACGTTTACAATATCGCAAAGTATTCAGAAAGATTGAATGAAGGAACAATTAAACGAATTTGCATTGTATCTCTATCAAATTACTAGATTTGTATTATCGATAAAATTGGCAATTCCAGGGTGGGTGGACAGTAGCATGGGGCGAGAAAATAGGGAACTATACTGAGCGAGGTGGTGAAGGAAAAAAAAAGATTTTGGTTGGTCGTGTGCGAGGGGTAAAACTGCGCCATCGAGAGACACGAAAAAGAAATCATCTTTCTATCGTGTACATTTAATCGCATTCGACCACTCCAGCACCCAGGAAGTATTATTTCTGCAATATCGCGTTTGACAAAAAAGTTGCCGTAGCTTACTCCTTTTTTTGCTCGGTCAGAAGAGACAAAAAATTACGTATTAAAAATAAAAATTCGTAAAAGAAACTTGGATAGAACATTTTCGATATTTTAAAATATTTGTTAAATGGTCAGAATGCAATGGCAGAAAAATGAAGATGCGAGTCAACGAGAAATCCTTTAGTCGCCGTTCTATCCACTTTCTATATAACTAATCGAAAAAAAATTTCTTTCGCCTACGTACACAAAGAAAAGGGTCACCCCGTGGTTACTGTGTTCTCTAAAGCATACATATTAATGCTAAAATATCAAAAGTTAATTTTCATTGTGCAGTGTTAGAAAAATGATTTTAGGATTAAGAAAATAAATTTCGAGGACACGATCGTTTCTTCTTCTATATAGACAAACGAATTTCGTTTCAATTATGCAGGGATGCGTCCCTGAGGCAGTTTCGCCGAAGCCGAGAGCAGCAGCATCCAGAGCGTGGCGTATGAAGGGTGACAGGACGATTTCAGTGTCAGTCGTACAATTGTGCATCTCTGTCTCGCATTGTAATTTGACACTCGGGGTGTACACGCCCCTTTCGAACACGCTTCCTATCGCGAATGCTATCTCGTGCCTGTCGGCCGAGTTTCTTTGCATCTCGAGTTCCCGCATCGCTTTCGTCACAAAACTCACGTTCTCCGATGCGGAAATTAGTCACAGAGGCTAACGGTGCGATAAAACAAAATAAGAAAAAAATATCGCTTACAACAAAACGTGTAACGAGCGTCGCGAAATTATCATTACGACTCTTTCCACGCCACGTACGCGACGTTATCATTTTCAGGGATCCGTCATTGGGTCAATTGTAATCTATAATTGCCTCGGTCTTGAACGATACAACGACATTAAAATTCTAACACGATCGTTATCTCTGCGAGGGGATGGAAGACCGATGTATACAGCAAAATCAATTAATTAGTTCATTTCTTCTTGTGTCCTGAATTGCCTTTATTTCCACATTAGATGAAAGTTATTGCCTCGTATTTTTATTTTTGTAAATGTACTATATTTTTACATTTTAATAAATATGTACGTATTTATTGAATGCGAATAATTAAATATTCAACAAATGTTGATAACCTTTTGGATTACTCAGAATTTGCTTTATAATAGAAAAAAACCTGGGAGTACTGGTACTGCATTATCGATAATGTATTCTGGCAAAGCGAGCACGGCGGACAACAAATGCCGCGTAAACGGTAATGCAATCCACGTGGTTCTCGTCGTACCGCCGGGATAAGCGATATAGACGTATTCACAGCGTGTACAAGGGCACAGATGTTCGCCTGGGGCACTTACCAGTTACCACCCTGAGCCAGGGTGGCCTCAGAGCAGCAGCGCGCGAGATCTTCTATCACGAAGACCATGCCGTTGGCTCACGGTCAAAGGGATCTTTAAGTGCTAGCTTTCGCTTGCCTCTGACCCTATTTATTCGCATTATGAAGCATCGGCTACTTGAGCTTTAACTCAAGAACTAGTACTCGCTCAAAACATCCTCGAAAAAGCCAAGACGTTATAGACGGTCAAAGCAAGCGTTAGGTTACATTCTCAATAGATGAAGGTATGCAATTTGCAAGAGTTCGTGGGGGAGTCATGAGCTTCTGAAAATTATACATCGTTGCATAATTCATTCTTTCATAACGATCTGATTGATAAACTTTTAATTATTCATTTGTGTTATGAAGTTTTGTGTAACAGAAACAAAGTAGCGTGTAAATGAACTATACAAGCGATACACTGAGTTTGTTCTCATCTGTCACGGAGCTAACTCTATCGTATCCTGTTCAGTCTCTTGTATGAAAAAAAGCCAGATCAACAGCAAGTGATGTGAGAGCAACAGATAAGTGTGATTTATTTTAATTCTGCTCCCTTCTGTGCCTTCCACGACGAAAAACGTTTGGCTGTTCATGTACAAGGGAAAAGTGCGGAAGAGAGCTTCGTAAAGTGGAGTGGGCGAGATTTTCGTGGGGGAACAGCGAAACTGGATGAATTATACCGCCAAGTTATTTTCAAGTTCGACCTGATTTACGACGAGTGGAGCTTCCCACGAGACGCAGGTATCAACCTGGCGCTCCACTTACCCCCACTATTTCACTCTCAAATAGGTCAATTGTGTATAAAAGCTGAAGTGTTTGTTTCGTTCAAATTCGTTCTTATTAAAGTGCAAATTTAATTGTGTTGACAATATTCAAAATTACTTTCATTGATTACTGTGCTTACTAAAGACACACAAATATACATATTTAAGAAGATTCAAGAATTTGCCTATCTTGTAAATTCTCATAAATGAACTATGCCACAAATATCAGTTAAGAATGTAATATGAAACGTAGTGTATCAATTATCCCTACAATTTTCATATTCACTTTTCTTTCACTAGTGGATATTAACTACGTAAGAAGTGGAAAAAAGAATTTTGGACACCCTAAAGTTATTGTTATACTTTTGTATTTACTATTTGAAGGAATACAAACGCTAACTCTAGTTTTATCGTAACCAAACTGGTAAAGTTCTTCTGCATTTGAACATCGCTTGGATTACAAAGTTTCGTCTGTATACAAGAAAACACGGGAGGAAGTTGACCAAGTTGATTGACGTGCGGTTTCGTGGTCAGTTTCGAAGGGTTAGCTAGTTCAGATTTTCTAGGATGAGGGTTTTGTTCTAACGATACCATTGGATATTCAGTAAAGCTCCTATATTCATTTGCTGCTCAGAGCATTAATCATGAAGTCGACGACCCTTGCCCTCTTCATTCTTCGCCGCGTTTTCCCAGTTTACCTCCAAATTAACTATTAGATGTAATTCGATTTGTCTGAAGTCTTGATTAAAATATAGTTGTTCCATTTACGTTATTGAAAACAAAGATTTAAAAAACTTGAACTTTTTTCTTTAGATCATTGAACTCATTCAGCATTATTTGGTACATTGTAATAGTCAGTTGATTACTGGTTCTTAAGACATCTCTTGAGAGACCTGTTATGCTGAATATTAAGTCGAATAGTTTCAGGCGTCCTCTCGTAGTAAGATTTCTCGTAAAGCAGTTTCGACTTAACCAAAAGTTACAGACGCTCAAGAAAGCTTTCAAGATAGGGAAGTATTTCGTCTATAATTAGACATTGCACAGATATTGTACTTCGACCTGTATTTACTGGACCAAAAAATATGTGGCAAAAAAGGAAGGATCAAGAAAATCCATTGAGAGTCGAGAATGCGATCCAATGCACATTCAATAGCTTAATTTATAATTCCTGAGAGCAGGCTCGCGGGCGGTAAGAAGATGAGGAAGAAGGTACATAGGTGGAAGAAGACGCAGAAGAAGTTGAATATGTCGAAAAGGAAAGAGGAGTAGAGAGTGACAGAGGAGGTGCCTGGCTCTAGCGACAAGTGCGGCGAGGAAGAAGAAGACTCAAAAGAACGCGAATGAGGAAAGGAAGAGGTGGAGGATCTCGGGGATATCGCGCGCGGCGGCATTGCCCCATGGAGAGAGGAACCTACTGAAATCGTTGAAAGCCGCCGTCGCGGCCGCCGCCGCATTGCACAGCCGTGAATGCCACGAAGGAAACGCGCGCGCGGACTTCTACAATCCAGCCGCCTGTTTGGTAGCTTTATATGGAGCGTCGTCCCCGTGGGTGGTCTTCCACTGGACGACAGTCCAAGGCGTTATCCTGGCTAAGGCGCAACGGGATATCAGCTCGCAACGATTGTCGCCCTCAATTGAGAACCACTGCTGGGACTCTTTCTGATCTGAGGAAAGAACGTCTTTCCTTGCGCCCATGAAAAAACCTATCTCTCTCTTTCTCTGTTTCTCCTTATCTTTCTTTCCTAACTCTTTAATCTCTTTCTTTTTCATTCCGGTAGATACCTCTCTCTCTTTCTCTGTATAACTGCCCGGAACCTTCACTTTCTTGCATTCCCCTGCTTCGACCCTCTTTCTTCCTTTCTCTCCCTCTTTTTCCGTCTTTCTTTGGTCTCCTGTAGTCGGAGTGCCATCGTTCCCGCGTCTCTCACACCATCAATCGCTTTTCTCTCTTTCTGGAAAGCCAGTAGGCCCAGAGAGAGCGCAAGACACACTCGGGTGGAGAGTGAGATCGGAGAAACTGGGCAGGAAACGCGCACTGAATCACTCATCGCAGCGTACTTTTCGTCCTCGTCTTCGTGTTCGTCGCTCTTGTCGTCCTCCTGATAGCAGCTAGCAGTCCTTCGCAAAACCGAGCTATTAACTGTCTTGCGAGTACATCTGGTCATTCTACAAGGTTACATTATTTACTACACTTTCCATTCTGTCGTTCCTTCCCGTCTAAGCAAACGTATTATGCGACCTACCGGTTACTTTGGATTTCTGGCTCGCTTCGCTGAATCTACTGAATCCTTGTTTCTGCGCTACCTTCTGGGTTAGTCGACGCGTAGACATTCGCGACCGTGCGTTCCCGGAGGACATCCTCCACTGATATCGTCCTAACGTTTGCGCTTCTCAAACAAGATCCTTATACCTGCTTATAGATACACACAGATATACGAAAGCAACCGACAGACTTCAGGTTTCTCTCGTATCCATGAAGAAATGTAAGATACCGTGTTTTATCCATAAGCGAAAGCCTTGACTAGACCGACCATCTCCATTTTCCATCAATCGTAATATACGTACTACATTTGCTGGATTCAAAATACAATGTTGGTACAGATACTTCCGTATTGTATATAGGAACCTCCGAAACGGGTCGCAGATTATTACAGTGGATTATTTCTCTACCAATCTTGGATCGTGTCTGAAGAATCAACAGTACTCGTATTACCTTCCATTCGATTAGACACAGAGGAAGGTAATCCCAGAGGAATGGATAGATTGATAATTGCCATAATATTTATTCCCGCACAGAGGAAGAAGCACTGCGAAACGACGACATGAGCATGACCAAAGAAACATACACAATCTTGCACCGTAAAACCGGCCTTCGAGGATCCTTCCTCCTCACCACTTTGTCATTCCTTTTTTCTGCTCCCAACTCTCTTTTTCTCTCTCTTATTCTCGATGTTCTATACACTGTGCTTATTTCATTTCTTATTTTCTGTCGGTTCTCCCGACTTTTGCTCGCGTATAAGATCTCGTCCGTTTTCGTGTACTGCCTCGAAAGTAGAAAGGAGAGAAAAGCAGAGGTAGGAGCGCGAATACGTATACGTCGGTTTATGTGGTATATAGACCTGATAGTACATAGACGCTGGAGCGGTCGCGACTTGACGACCCGACCCCATTCTCTGAAAATCCAGCAATTCTTTCGGGAGTCTTCGGAGATGATATTTTCTCGGATCAATCCATATGGTCTCCATAGTAACCGGTCAGCCTCTAGTTTGTCCACCCTTACCTCTGCATATACACACGTTCTTGCGTAGACACGGACTTAGTTAAACGTATCATATATTGGATATTTGTGTGATTCTTTATACATATACCAGCGCATACGCTGCATATAGTTGTCTTAATATGTATTCGCTATTCTCATGTAGATCTACGTGATCATCACTCGTAAGAAATTTGCCTTCCAAAGAAGTGTACATTTTTTTAGACCAAAATATCGGCGTGGAAGATCAATTGATGGAGATGTTGACCACTCTGGGAATTCCGTTTCTTTTCTACCACTTCGTGAAAGACGAACAATTGTTCTCGAGCACGAACGTTTCGATTGACTGGTCAGGAGTGCGTGGTGTCCGTTCTATAGCCAAAACCTCCCGAAGCTTGACAGCAGTGAAATCGAAAGCGCCGTGCCCTCGCTTGTTCTCTTGTCCATCGAGGACATAAATTATGCCTGAGATCCCGCTGTACGTGAGCACTGTGATGCTTTATCGAGTCACATAGATATCTACACCAGTAAGGGAAGTGTAAAGTTGGTTGAAAAAATTTTGCGACATCTGCTCAACCGAATCTATTTCGTTGATAATTGAGTTTACGAATAATGTCTAATGTTTGCATTTTCATTTTAAAAAACTAGTTAACAGTGACCATTTTATTCAGTTTCCATATTTCTAACCTTAATGTTGGCCAAAAGTAATCTTTCTCAGCATCCTTCACTTTCCTCCTTCATGTTCAAATTTCTTCCTGGCTTTCTCCCCGTCGTCTTTTCACCCTGATGTGCGTCACTGTCCTTGCGCTCTATCCCTCCCGTGAGAACCTCTACCCGTATTCTACATGCAAATTTATAGAGATCCTTCGGACACAACCGCGTTACTCTCCTCTAGAGCTATATCTAGGGGATGTGTATTCTCCGGGGAAAACGGATCCGCCAGGGCTAAAAGCGCTTCCTTGTACTGTCACTTCGGTACGTTCAAATCAATCGCATAAATTTCACCAGCACAACTACGTACATATTCTATATTATATAAATATATATTGCGTAGGTGTAAGCCGACATTTTATGGAATAGCTAAGAGAAAAATTATTTATCAAGACTGCAGCCACGATGTTTTCCACTATCCCTTTAAATCAATCGTTAAAATAAAGAGTATAAAAAAGCTTAGTACTTATATCGAAAACTTACTCAGTAGGTATAATTACATTTTCAGGACTATCAAGAGTAGTCGAGGTTATATTATTTTCAACTTTTTTAATGTGGAGTCTTTTCTGCAAATGTGTGAATGTCTCTACCCGATCCAGTGTCATCTTGCAAGCAATCTCTCTGTTTTCTTCCAAGATTCCTCAGACAAAGACTGTGTCCAGTGTCAGTGTCAGTTTATATCTCGTCACCAAGATCTCTCGTCGCCCCACTGAGAAGTGATGTCACATTATTCCAGGCTATTTTCATTCTTACAATGCATTCGCGAGCACCTCGCTACGTTTATCTGAACGAGTCTTGTGGGCTACTGGTACGACGAACATTTGCAGAATCCAATGAGAAGAGTGCACGATGAGATTGCGAAGAGATCGCCAAGGGAGAAATTCTCCTTGCAATGAGAGGGCACAGCAGTCGCCAGATCCACCGCAGAGATAGAGCAGTGGATCATCATTAACCAGAGTGGTACAAAACCCTGGACGTCTGATTGACAGGTGCGCAAAGACTTCCCGTTTTTCCTAAACCCTTCTCTCAACGGCTCACAGAGTTCTCCGTATCAGGCGGAACCTTGTGCCTCTTCGGGTCTCAGTGAAACGTATGAAAGAAAGAGCAAGTTGATGAACTTTGTGCGAGCACGAGAGACGCGAAGACGAAGGAAGGAAAGAGAAAGAGAGGTTGAAGGGGAACGGGAGCAAGTTGCGACGATGGATCTCGCCAGAGGCTGATGGACAGCCGTGAGGCGCCAAGCTATGCCAGTTATTCGGCTCTCATTTTATACACGCTCGACGATCCTCGAGAAGAGATGCCGGCGAGGGCTAGAGAGAGACGGAGTTCGCGTCCACGTGCCGCAGAGTCTGCTACATGCAAGTTCACAGACGAAAGAAGAAAGAGGAAGGAGTCAGTCCATCTCTTTCTCTCTTTGAATGTTCATTCCGCGTCCACGAGCTCTATCACGTCTCCGAGCGAGTATTTCTCTCGCGCATTCTCCGATCGGGATGACGAGAGAAAGAGTTGGACCACCGCGATAACCACACCGAATACCGAGATGTCAATCTTCCCGAGTCCGCGTGCACGGTCGTGTACCAAGTACCTGGTACAGGGCACATCGAGTCTATCAAGTGCAACTTCCAGTTCAACACCGCAAGGTCCGCATATAGTCGCAACGAGTTATGTCGATGGCACATAACGTACGTACAAGCGCAAGTGATTGGACATTAGAGAGACGGGAGAGAAGCTGATGCGGAATTCTCGAGGAATCGGTGATCGACGCTCCAGGACAAGTCGGACGATATGTCCAGCTCATTCGAGAGATGCGACTCTTGTCACATTGCACACTTATTTTTTTTACGAATTCGTACCCATCGGTATCGCAATATTTCATGGCTGACAGAGGCGAGCCTTATAACGCCACCATTCTATACATTTCTTCGAATCCACTGCGCGTTTAGCTTGTCTGGTACCTTGCACGTGTGCGGATGCGAAAGAGACGTAATGGAACCGGATTGGGATGCGAATTTGGTCACGGAGTATCCGAGAAAGTATGCGGTCGCAGGGTCAAATTAAGCTTACCCGTACCAGAGAAAAAACATTTCATTAACATTTTTCGAATTGTTTACTTTCGACATAGCAAATACGGAAATCTGTAATGAGATAGAACTGTAATTTTGGAACGTGTGTCATCAGATTTCAATCGTCTTGGCGGTAAACAATCGAAGATACTTCATCGAATTAAATTATTTTGTATTCGTGCACTTTACCGAGCACGAGCGTTGTATAGGCGAAGCAAACACGCCGACAGCCGTGCACAGATGATGGTACAACTGTCGGGAAGAGAAGCGATTGTACGCGAATTCCGTATATGCCCGAAGGGAGGATGATGAGAGCGTCGTCTGTCTCGCGTGAACAATGGGACGACACGCTCCCGCGGAGTACAACCACGTTTACGGAGGATACACCGTGCAGCTTCCTTCTATGGGTCACTTGTACTCGCGTGTGTCAATCCTCAAGCATTAGTCCGCGCAATGTGTTTCAAGACCCTAGAAAGTAATTGAGTTAGCCACGCGACTCTTCAAGTGGTCCCCTGTCAAACGAAAGTACGAGCCTCAGCGATCTCTTCCCTTTCCCCTATCTCAGTCGCGCGTATGCTCGCAGTAACCACCTGTTTCGAGTGGAATCAGCCGCTTCTCGCCGCAGGAAAAACACTGGCTCGGCACACACGCATATAACGCATGAAAACACGGGAGCGCCAAGTGAGAGAGGGATGTGCATCTCCTCATTCCGAAATGAAAACGCTTACGCAACGATTGACATACGGTCGACGAGCCGAATAAGCAACTCGCCGCGATTGTTTACTCATCTCGTTCCCAATCAGGGGATTTACGTACCCATTTTTTATCCCATGTTTGCAGTTCTCTTTTATCGAAATAAACAACGGGCATGGCAAGCCTCTGCTGCAGTTTTTAGTTGAAACCTAGAATATTCGGCTTTAAGTCAATTTGAAGAATTAAACGAATTGCTGAATCAACAAGAGTCTATCAATTTGTGTGAAAAAATCGATGAACTTTTTGTTATCAATATTTGTTCGACATTTTGTATCAAATGACACATGCTTACGGAAGATATTCTCCACAAAACAATAATTTTTCAGACCAGACGTTTCACATTCCAAGAGAAACGAGTCTCATTTTTCTTAGCGCATACTCGAGGGTTCTATTTTTCAATTACTATTTTCAACGGATCCACCAATTCGAAGGGTTTTGCGCGATACTGGCGCATCGATTTCTGGGGATCTGCTCAAGACACGTAGGTAACCCTGGAGGTGGAGGCAAAACCGGAGAGAGAAAGGAACGAGAGGAGAGAAGCGAGCGCCATTTAGAGTCATCCAGCGTGTCTCAATCTGGAAGCACCCTTCGAGCCGTCGTCGAGCCGTGACGCTTGGCATCTGTTCGGTCGCAGGAATACACAGCCGAAAACTGTAGTTCTCTCGCTCTCTCGTGGTGATATCATATCAGGGCGTCACACAGCGCGCACTTGCTCGACGTTAACGAGGAATTGCGAGGGAGAGACTAGTCTTTCTACTCTTAAGGATATATAGACCTTCCTATGTACCACTTATCTGTGTACGTGTACATTCTAATTTCTATATACAAACGTATACTGTATCCAGTATAATATTGCTGGTGTACGCGATAGCGCGAAATGCCAAGGGTCGCGCCGCCATCGCTCCAATAAGGGGACGGAAGATAGCAATTCTCGCAGTCAGTGCACCAGACGATATACACGCCCGCAAGAACTCGGGCTGAGGCCGCTTTCCGAACGATTTCGTTTGTTAACCAGCCGGAAAGGCTCTTGTATAGACTCTTCACTGGTCTTCGCCTCTCGAAATTTTACGCCAAACTGCGCTAAGTGAATTCGCACGAAGAGATTGACAAGTCTTTTCAGAACGGTTCTGTTGTATCGATTATCTCTGGAAGATTTCTGTTCAGACTCGAGCGATTTAATCGTAAACTTCACTAAACAATTTCTACAGATTGTGCATATTTAAGTTTGTTTTGTTTAGGTGATGTTCAAGTGTCCTATATTGTACGAAATCAAACTATGCTATTTTCTCTGAAAAATCTCTGACAAAATAGCAAATCGATTTTGCATGTATTCCTCTCATACTCATACGAATTGAACAGCACCTTAAGGAGGAATTGGAGGGATTTTTAACATGGTAAGAAAGCTCAAATTGTGTAAATTCGAAAATATCTAAAAAGTCCTTATGCCAAATTTGAGAATGATTAACTTGATAGTTTCAAAGTTATAAGCTTTCAAACTTCAATTCGTAAATTTTTCATTGTAAACATACTTTTGGCAAGGATTATATCTCCAATTTCTCCTTAAACAGAACGGTTTAATCAAATCCACAAGTCACTCGATCATTGCGCTCATTGAATTAAAACGTATGTAGGCATCCAATATATGCTCTCTATGTACTCATAGAGAAGTCGTTCTATTGTTTACACATGCATGGATGTTTAAGAGAGTCACACGTCTATTTTACAATATTTCACGTTTTTGGTATGATTTAGGATGGATTTTAGTGACATTTTTAGATCTAGAATTAAGTAAGGATTATTTTAATAATAAGTTACCGTAGTATATAGCTTCATGAAAGATAATGTGTTATGTCTGAGATGAAGAGACTGTGAGTCGAGTGCAGAGAGTTTTTCTATGTATATACGTATATAGGCTCCTTGCTTTATAGAGAGTAAGAGATGAGGGGATGGTAGATCGATGGCGATTTTTCACTCACTTAGCTAGGCGCGCATCAATATGCATTAAGCTGATCGGTTCTCCCTATTGGGTTCTTTCTTTCATTCTCCGGCGTAGGAGAAAGCAGAAGAATGAGGCGGAACGGGGAAAGATAGAGAGAGCTGACTCTGGATCGCGGATAAAGGGTGAAGAAAACGATAACGAAAAAAGGAAAGACCGAAAGGACTTTTCATACTAGGCTTTTCCTTTCCTTTTTATTCTCGCTTCGGTCTTGGCAGACCTTCCGCTCCTGGCGCGACTGCGCCAAAGTGTTCAAGACGCGCAACGCCGAACCAAGTATACCTTTATATATACGAGCCGAAATAAAAGTCCCGCGACTCTCTTGCGACTGTTAAGATATTCTTCGAAAATAAGGATACTAGAATCGCGGGGTAATTCTCGGTGGGAAATAACCGTAAGAAAATCGCGGCGAGCGGGCGCTCGCTTTCTTTCGAGACTCTCGTGGCGTTTCTATGGGACTCTTGGGTGTCCTTGCGAATCTGCTAAGACTGCTCATGAAGACTCTGCCAGAATTCGTGTTGGAAAAGCCAAGTCTTCACGTGAGAAGGGCGAGAACAACCGAGGACGATCGACTCTTTCGTTTTCTCCATCCACCGTTAACATTCACATATACATATCTAATACGAAAAGAAAAAATGGTGAAATGAAAATTTTAGCTTTCTCTCTGGGGAAACGCGTGGAGTTTTTTCCCTATCGGGAGATCTGTTCGCGGTACTCATAGTCAAAGAGAGATATACGCATTCCATCATTTTTCATTGAAGCTTCGACTTGTCAGCTGATGATATCAAATCGTATGAAAACAAGGAGGAAAATAACGGTCATAGATACGGAAAAATGGATATTCGAAAAGATTTAAGTTTTCGAATCGCATGCAAAAGAAAATTGTTTAGAAGAATAAGTGTGAAAAGAAAATGCATTAAATGGTATTCACGGTTTATCCACAGGCATCTGTCGAGAAATCCTACCAATCATCGATACGTAATGGAAAACGACAAAAGAGTTTCGATTCCCGTTAGCATAACTTTTCCATTAGCGATGTCGGATCGATCGTGATATCGGATAATATCCAATATACATTCCGGCGTATATTTTTCGCGAGGACGATTTAAGATGGCAGTTTTGAGCGGGAGTTTCCTCGTCTCCCTTATTCTCGTACTATCGCGAGGTTACCAATACACGCGCGAAAGAGCGTACGACACAAATAAATGCACCTGGGAAACAAATGTACTCCGGTTCCACATTGCATTCGCTCTTGACGAACGAAGCCGATTTTTTGGTCATTCGACTAATTGGAAGAATTTACGAGGAGATCGATCGAATCTTTCGATTCATACGGGGATTCTATATCGAGTACTCGCGAGACCGCCTTTTTAATGGACTCACCGGAACTCGTCAGAATTTCTAAATTTCATCGGGAGAGAGAAAGAGCCGCGCGAAAAAAGTTGGAAAAAAGGACGACGAGACCGAGACAGAAAGAAGAACAAAGTACAAAAGTTTATTTATGTACATGCGCTAATGTGCAGGTCAGTGGAGAAAGTCTCGGATCTGTACGTAGCATAACGCGATAAATTATACGCGAGCGGATCAGCGAGACCCATCAGAGACGACAGACGAGCAAGAAACGCCGGTGAGGACGGGTCCGCTCGATCGTTCGCATTCGTCATCCTTCGGCTTCCTCCTTTGCCATCGAGTTCTTCAAATGACAAGAAATGCGGAATTATATAATTGACCGAATAGCCCGAGATGTCAATTGGTTCGTAAATTTGTCTGATGTATTGTCACATTTCCGATATAGACATCATTCCTACTTTTATTATCCATATGAATAATATAATTCATTTTTGTTGATGTCGGATATTGGGGACATTGGAATAATTCGTGAAACCTTTATCCGATTGTGTGTTGACCCAATTTCGAGATTGGCAAAACCGAAAATAATTAGTAACTCAAATACTGGTTTATTTTCTCTCGATTTACCGCTTCAGCGATTCACACTGGTCAGCCTTTTTTCTCTCTTTCTCTCCTGTTCTCTTTTCGAATTTTTTTTTCCTCGCATGATTTTTCTCGGTCTTTTTCTGTCTCGTTCTCTTCTCTCGATACAAAGAACTTGCACCCCCCTTGCACAAACACCAGCGGCAAAAAAGGGGATCTCTGGTAACGTGTATAAAGTTGGCTGGGCAAGAGATCGCGGCTCCATTTATTTTTAGGGTACGTCGAGAAATAAGGGTGTGACACCCTCCACCAAAAGAGGGCCCCATATGCTTCGTACAAGAGAGCACCGCGAAAGGCGCCCAAGAAGGGTGTGAGGGCAGCTACGAGTGTGTTTTGATTTCCCTAATAGACGCGTCAGAAAATACTTGCAAACGGGAACACTACCAGTCAAGATTGTGGCGGAAATTTATTATTCCTGTCCCATTTATTGTAGAAAATTCCCAAGCAACTTTTTACTTCAATTTAATAATGCTGCAGCGTTTCATTTTATTTAATAATTCAAATTATTTTGCATCAAATCGTGTTCTATAAAAAATTGTTTGCATGGAAAAAGGGATCTTGTCTGATTATCTGCGTTGGCAATCTTTTTAATAACCGTCTCCTACTATTTCCAGGAAAATTCATTTAATTCTAAAAATAAATATGAAAATGAAAAATAAAAGATTTTTTATTCATAAAAGAGAGAGAGAGGATTGGTCATTACATATGTTGATAAGAAGCACTCCTCATCGATCTGTGTCATCCGACAATTGGGCTCTTCGAAACTCCGTCATTACATCGTCCCTATCTTGGTCGATCGTGCCGACGATTTTCATCGAAAACGAAAAGAGGGAGCTCCGATATAATAGGGACTTGAATATAATAGTCTCATCGTAATACGAATGCGTGTCGTTACGTGAAGTAACGTTGTCGCACACGCATTATTATGTGAACGAACGTAAGAGCCATTTTATTTAAAAAAAAAAGAAAAAAAATTATAGGACGATAATGTAATTGAGTTTTTTCAAGGAATTAAAAAAAAAATTTCTCCAATTTATTATTTGTTGTATGAATTCGTACTTTTCGAAGAAATTGTAGAAATTGTCTGAAGTATTTGTTTCTATTAACGATTATTTGAAAGTATTAAGGTGGATGGATTATTTTGAAAGATTTTTTTAAGAAGTTGCCATTTTTGGGGTCGATATTGAACTAAATTTGGGTGAAACTTACGGAGCAGCCTGTACGGGTCGAATATTGGCCTGCTTCTAACGCTGCCCACACTTTCGCCTGATTAGCCTGCGTGACCGCAAGACCACGTCTGCAATGCTTTCAGCGTTATCATCACTTGTTATTCAGCGATACGCCATCGTCCTCGCTATAATTCCTAATTACTGCACTATATATTATTGCAATTACTCAACTTAAGATATTTAATTGATCTTTTTATCTAATATTCTGGTATTCCATCACCGCTCTTATCGCTGTTGTATAAACATGAAAAGTTTTATCAGGTACTCAAACATTAATAATGAAAAAACTCAACCAATCGTGTGAAATAAAAAATATTTTTGCCCGTGACGAATAATCATCAAATTCAGGCAAAAATAATATTTACGAACACATAGTTTTTGAATTTTTTTTCCTAGAATTTTAAAGCAATTTTTGGAATCGCCGAGAACTTTTATAAGAGACGGAACAGGTAAATATCCAAGGAAAAAATAGTTCTCGTTGTTTTTTTTAAATTGTCACAATATTTGAAAATCTTTGGAAACACGAGAACTTTTGTTGGTAGTTTTTAGTCGTCGAATACGGTCGCGTAATTTTTACACATCAGCAGACATGGGAAACGAACAACGATCGACCGAGAATGGCGAGACGCAACGCAGTCGCAGGGAACAAGGAATTTACACCCTACGAGAATTTGCATTAATTAATGCCACAAGCGCGACTGATTGACAATCCGCGCCTCATTGTGACGTCAGTCATAATCGGGACAAGCCTCCTGGCTTCCCGAGCTCGACTGCCGTACCAGAGCTGCATTTGCAATCAATTGATTTGACGATTGATTGTTGCCGGTGCCTCGATTCGCTCTTCGTTCTCAGGCAAAAAATTCCTGGATGATGCGTGCAAGCGAAATTATTTAAAAATCGTGTGTATACACGGTCGATCATTTTATTTGCAGATGCAAATCGATTTGTGCATGCATTTTGTGAATTGCTGCTGAATATACTCGACAGAACGTTCGAAAAATAAATAACTTACGGAGCTTGAAAAATATTTCAATACTTGCAATATTTAAATCTTCGAGGAAAAAATAATAATCTACAGCGCTTCATTTCATTCGTTCTGTTGTTTTCCTGTACAAGAGACAACAAATTTATTTTGCCAGGAAGACACAGAGAGAATGAGAGAATATGAAGGAGAGAAAGTAAAGAGGTGAGAGAGCAGGAATTTTGTTGGTTATAGTGGGTGCTTCCTCGTTAAACATTGAAGGATTGCGCGGTACGGGCACAGAGAGACGATGATCAATACTGAAATTAAGGGTTGATCGATGCGGGACGAAACAAAGTTAACCAATCACGGCTGCGATCGAACGTTCTACCTTTATTGCCTCCGTCATTCTAGCCTCGTCACGTCGAACGTTTCAGTTCTCTTTTTCCCCGTTTGTTTTCATCGTCGTCAACCCCCGTTCGATTTTCCGAATTCTCGAAAATTCCAGAGCACCATTCAGAAAACGAAGAGCTTGTGAAAAAAAACTGCAGAGGTGACAATCGCGGATGCAAGAAAACGACGAAATGACGAAAAGTTTCGTGCTACAGCGGAGCACTCACACGTAAACTGATTGAGAAGAAACGAGCTTCATTCGTATTTCCATACGAACAGGCAAGTGCAGAGAAGACGGGAGAATAAAAAAATGGCACCGTTATATGGTGCGTGGAAAAAAATAGAGCACAGAGAAGAGATCGCGAGCTCTCTTTTGTTTTCTCTCTTCCCTCCCCCGATATAAATTTTTTTTACTCTCGCTCAATTTTTTTTTCTTTTTTACCTCAGGTGGCCGTCGTGTTGTACTTGCCGCACAGTCGAGTGAGCATGTCACAATCGACGTGGGCCGCCTCAATCAAAAAGTGCTATTGATACTCTCCCTACATCCGGGGCCAAAAGAGTCCTCGCGATTCTCCCCATTGTGCGGCTTTGCCGGAGACCGAAAATCTATTAGCTTCCCGACGATATTTTTCGTTTGGCTAGGAAGAGCGGACGAACGGCGCGTGTGTCGGAGAAGAAAAAGAATTCACATATATGTGGACAAAAATCTATACACGCATACGTATCAATTCACTTTTTCCCTCTTACCATGTACGAAAAAAAACGTAATAGCAGCCAATGAGAGGAACGTGTCGGAGCAGCGTTATGAGCCCATACAGGATGAAAAATACATTTTACGTCTCTTCTTTTTTTCATCTCATTTTTCTCGCGGTCATTCTCATTTTTGTGATTAAATTTTTCTATCGTGCGGAAGGATCAGCGCATACGAGCGATGGAAACGCGCCTATATGTATCGGATGCTTATATCGTCACGAATGTAGGGGTCGCGTATCCGAGATAATAAGTACCTCCGCCCATTTCCTGCAATCTCTCTCTTTTTTTTTGCGATCAGCGTAGTAAAGAAGTAATGAGCGCACTGGGGTCTCCGTGAGATTTATAGCGATTCTTCTGATATTCGGTCAGATACCTAATGAAAGTATACAATCGATTTCTTCTATAAACAAAAAAAATCAGACAATTAAATTATCAATTGAAGAACTAATGTGAAATTTTGAGAATTTCTATTTTTATTCAAATCATATTTTAGCACCTGGAATCATGAATTTTCGTGTTTTTTTTATCACAGCTGATCTAGCTTATAAATTATTATCAATCCTGACGCGTTTTTCTTCATAGTTATAGGGAGAAAAAAAAGAGTTTGAGTATCAGAAAGCCATTAAATTTGGTACTTATTGGCATTTTCAGCGTCTCAACCAGATAGAGTATGAAAGGCGTGCATACACCTGACATGTTCGAATCGAATGAGATAAGGTTGAGCATCTCTGTGCTCAAGATGTCCTTCTGAAGACTATCTCGGCCGGGTTGTCCCGCGGGAAACGCTCTTCCTTCGTACTGTTTCTCCTATCTCAGGACACTCTATAGCCTATTCAGATATCAAGCTCACTCTCCGCGCTGTATATACGAAACAGGTTAGACGGGAGGCGAGAGGGAAGAGGCGTCGGTGGAGTGAGAACGAAAGGAAAATGTTAAGGAAGAAGGAAGGAAAAGCGTGTACTCCGTTTCCGCGGAGAGGACCGTGCGCTCTTCCTCTCGCTCGCGCCTGTGGACCCCGTTTCGAATGAGTATGTACACGGAACGAGTTACTCGACGTACTCTTTTACTTTGTGTAGGTTTTACATGCAGGATCCACCCCCTTTTCTCCTACGAAACGACGGTCTCGTCCACCCTGTTGGACGCTCATGGAAAAAGCTCTTTCTAAATATATTCATCTAAATATTCACCGAATCTTCTTATACCTCGGCGTAACTGAATTCTCCGGTCTCTCAACATTGTTCTGGAGGTATTATTGAAATAAAAAATAGACAGACATGTCAGACTTACCGATCGATGATGACAGGATCGCTTGGAGTTTCGTTTCTGTTTCCACAGCTCTTTTTATCACAGCATCGACTATAGAAATAAAAAAGATACATTAAAGTCATTGATTCACATGAAAAAATTTACAGCATATCTCGAGGATGTACTGAAGATAACTCGAAACGCTGGGAAAAATCGAAAAATTTGACTTAGCCACTGATAATAAAATTCTAATGCTTCTGTGCAAATTTTAACTCAATTCAATTATTTAAAATTTATCATATAAATTGAATTATTGAGTATCATTCTAAATATCACAATAAAAAATTTCAACTTTCTAACAGAAAAACAAGTATAAAAAATTGTAATAATCCAGTATGAAAAAGTCACTTTTGTCAGAGATTGCACCTCCAGTTCAACCTTAAAAAAATACGCGAAAAAAATTCAAGTCGGATGAAGCAAAAATTCGATCTAAAATATAAACGATATACGACTACGTATTTTTAAGCCTGTCTTTGTATGTCGTTAAGAGACTCAGCAAAGCGTGATCTGTGGGTAGACAAAGTGCGTAATAATAGCGCGTGTGTACACATTTCGCGAAGGAAGTGAAAAGATGTAGAAATATTGACGCATTCGAGGGTTGTGAAAGAAAACGTCAGAAGTTTGGAGTCGTTCGAAAAAGCGTAGAAAGAAAAAAGTCTATTGCCACCCTACAGAGGAGAGTGCACGATTGCCCTTGGGAATTTCGAGAGAAGAGCTCCGAGTCCCATGGGCCAGTGAGTCAGCTATATGTATAGCTCCAACCACCCCCTTCTTGCATGAACGACGAGCTTCGAATATAACAGTTCTGTGTATGAGAGTCCCCCACCCTCGCTATATGCCTCGTTACGTTTATGGTTTACTACCGCAAAGGGTGGAACGACGTATATGATGAAGGACGAATCTGCGCACAGGCACGCGCTTTTACTTTCATCTGTACCCCCTAATAAAAAAATGCACCGATTTTCACTCACCTGCACATTACTTCGTGGGTCAGGAGGACTCGACACATCTCTGGATTTTTGTCTTGGCCCTCGTACATTATCGCCTGAAATTAAAAAAAAAGAAATTTATTACTGAGTATTTTGAAGTATATTTTACTTGTGTATATTACGTAGATTATAATAATATTTGCGAAACTTGTATTCATTTAGAAAAATGAATGCGGATTTTTCGCAGATTCTTCTTTGAATGGGCGGAGAGGGAAGCGGAAAATCGCAATTTTGTGCGGGTATCGGGCAGAAGAGAATGGAAAGTGTCGGTCCGTGAACGCGGCTCCGTAGGACAGTTTAGTGGAAGAAAGAGAAGGCAAAGGGATGCGCGAGAGGGCAACGTGCGCGCCCCATGGAACAGCCGATGGAGAGGCTAAGCCGTGTGGGCGGTGCAAGCAAATCCGTTAAGCCTCCTTCACGACCTCCCGATTGATTTTTATTTAATGACAACACGTCGTACACTGGCTGTATTCATGTATTTATGTATGAAGCATATAGCCCCGTTGAGAGTAGCCGGGATTACCACGGGAATAGTAGCTCGAGGAGAAAGCGAACGATTACATCTCTTTTCTGCCTTTGATCTCGTCCGGGAAAGGGAGGAAGACGCGCGCCCGGACGCGCGAGGAAAAACGTCCGGCGACGAAGGTTTCAAGCACGAAAAACGATAAGACGCGCCACATGGAAATGTCGTAAGGATTCTTTATTTTTCGAACCATTAACGTACTACTCGCGTGACAAGAAGCCATAAATGTTCTCTTTATAACTGTATATTCGTGCCACTGTGCATGTAAACGCCTCGAGAGCGCTTAACCTCGAGCACTTACTCTCGATTGACTTTTGTTCTATCGTTTTTGTTCACTCTTCGTATCAACCGTCATTAAGAACAATTTTCGGATGAAGCTATTACAAGCGATCGTTTTAATAAGTATAATTGCTACCGAAAATTTGAGTTTCTTTTTTTCCCTATCGATCAACTTTGAAAACTTTGCTCCCTGTACTTTTGATGTTCGCTTCTAGATTTCTAGAATTCGATAGACATCATTTTTCGGGTAAAAGTACTTCATTTCCGCCATCACCAATAATTACGTAAGGTGTGCAAGCATTTTTTTTCTTCATAATAACTGCACGAGAGAGTACATAAAAATTACACCGGTACTTAAAAAAATTTTTACGACACGAAGAAGCCGATGTCAATTTATTATCAGTGTACATTGTGTTACAACAGAATTAGGTTTTTCGAACTCCAGTTCTTGATAAAGAAATTCCTCGCAATCCCAACCTTTTCCCTGATTACTATTTGCTCTTATAAATTAAATCGAGAGTCCAACTGTACAGTAATTCCCATCATATTTGCTCAAATACATGTCGCCAACAGCGAAAAGAGAAACAAAGAACGAAAAAGGAAACGCGATGAGTGAAAAGATAAAATGTACACAGGGTGAGTCAACGGAAGTGATACCTATTTTGTTCCCGGTGTTTGTTCAACGTTTATATGCTGCAAATTGCATAGTTCTGTCACTCCTGACGGGTCAATGAAAAAAAAAAAAATGGAGTCCGAATGAAGAGTCGAGCTTCGCGCGAGTTTCTCACCGACATATCGAGAGCTCTAAAATAATCATTCGTTAAACATGTAAGTAAAGGTGCGGTGGTACGAGACCGAACGACCTTCCCGATACCTGTAAAACGCTGCGACATGCGACCAGTGTTTGTTCAGACTCTACATTGTCAGGGTATTACCGCTCTTTTGTTTAGACACCGTTCCTTCGCACTTCAGAACAATTTGTGACAATTATCCGACCTTCCACCCTTCGTGTGCCGAGCAGTCCACAATTTTTCTTCTCTCTTTCGTCGTCTCTCCCGGAAATTCGTATCGTACGAAGAACAGATTCATATTACAGAGCGAGACCGAGAATTAGCCACGTGGATATCCGACGAGTATCGAGTGAAAAGCTTTTCCGTCTACGGGCCAAGCCCGAGGCGTTTTTCCCCCAAAATCCCAGAAGAGATTCTTCGGATGCGTCCCGGATGAAGGAAGTATCTCCGAAAGAGTCTCGCTCGAGTGTTTTCTATCTTTTTCCCCCTCTCTCCTCAAGAAACACGGAGTCTCCGATGGATATCGCGTGGCGGTTATGTCGTTGTGGGTCTCGGAGGAGATGCCGAGAGCTCGAAGGGTCGCCATCGAGGCTCCTCAGGAAGCAGGCATTACGGGGTCGTCGGCGACGTCGAAGAAGAGCGTCCTGAGGGTGCGACCAGTCAGCACCGGCCCCACGGGGGCCTTCCTTCGTTTTCTCAGAGTCCCGCAAGGAGACCTCGCTCGCACACACTTTTGATGCCATTACCCTTAACCCCCTCGCGCCCCCTCTTCGTCACCCAATTCCCACGGGAATTACTTGCCAAAGACTAATAAAGACCGGACTCGAGACGGTCCTCGAGTCTTATATAACGGCGATTTATCTCCACTCAGCTCAGTCCGCAAGGACCAATTCCGCATAACCGTGGATACTGTTTTATGCTCGAAGAAGTCCAGATCCGTCTCTCTACCGTCGAGAATGAAACCGATTTTGAAGTCGAAGCTCCAACTTCGAGGAGCTCTCGCGAAAGTTGAGTTATTGTTATTTTATTCGTGTGTTTACGAAGGAACGTTTTATAACCGATTTATGTGTACTTCGCGATACAGAACTCAAAGAACGGAAAATTCGTCAATGTCAAAAGATTGGGATATAAAAGTTTGAGTAGCGAGAGAGTCCAGTGGCGAAAATAACGTCTCCGAGACAAGGGCGAAGATCAATTCTGAGATAGTCATTCAAATCCCCGGCAGTAATGATTTCCATCCCGAATCGATTGTCAAAGTCCCCTGGGATAATACTCTCCTTGTGTATATCGAGCGAGAGATAGGCAAAGGGCATTTTCACCAACAGGGTGGCAGATACACGCCGCTGAACAACGCGCGCATTCGAAACCACCCGGTCGGCCCTTCTCTATTTTTCGTCGTGCGCGCCCCTCTCGACCGAACGCACCATGAACGGTTTTTTTTTCTCTTCTCTTATCTATTTGAAGGATTAACCTATCTCGGGCTTATTATTTCCCTGATCCACGGTTAAATACTCATATTTCAGTATTAAGGGATGGAACCCCTGAGAGAAAGTTGCCCTCCTCCGAACTTATGTACATGCCGATTAGAATTTTTCTTCTCTCGAACACTTTCTGCTGGTCCGAGTGACGTTTGTCACGTATTGTGAATATTTTTCGATAATAATCGATCTAGAGGGAAGAAATAGTGAAACGAATTGTATCGATTCTCAAAACGAGTTTAAGAGCCACTTTATGTGGATAACATTTTTTTATCGTACAATCGATTTTGAAAATATGCTTCCAATAAATGCTCACGGGATATAGCGACTCTGAGTAAATTCTCCAATTTTTAATGTTACGTTAGAAATATTTGTTATTAAAGTCATTAAAAATAAAAATTATTTGGTATATGATAAACTCGAGTCACACTAGACGTTTCTACAGGATAAAAAAAGTCTTTGACAAGTTTCAAAAATTATAGATGCAATTTATTGTTGTTGAATAATACCTCTTGAGTGGATAAAAAAACATTTTTTCTCACACAATTGATTTTCAAAATATTTATCAAATTTTCACGGATCGACTCTCAGTAGATGCTCTAATTTTAATTATACACAAAAGAATATTTATTACAAAAAGTCGTATTCAAAGTAAAAGTTATTCGTCATTAGAAAGAGGAGAAGCCCGTACTAAATAAGCTCGAGTCACGCAGCACGTTTCCAAAGGATAAAGACAAGGAGTCTTTAACAAGGTTCAACAATTAGATGCAATTTCCTGTTGTTCATTCATTTAGAATAAGAATACTATATCTGTAGACAGCATTGAAGGAAAGAGGGCGTCTTTGAGCGGGGGATCCTCTCTCAGGCGAGAGAAATTCTCGACAGTTTCGTGCTCGGCAACAACTTTTCCCGGAGCCGCGAAGGAGGCAGATAAATGTTCGCCCTCCGGAACTAATTAGCATTTAGCATTTTTAATTCTGCAGAAAAGCCGGGACAGAAGTCCGGATATCCCAGGCCTTTTTATCCCTATATTATTTTTGAAAGGTTTCAAAGCGCAGGCGCGCACGATTACACCATATACTCGTTATATAATACGATGGGAAAAACCGGAAGTCTACCGTTTCTCATCTCTCCCTTTCCCTCTATTTTCTCTCACTCGTGATCTCTCTCGTTGTTTTTTTTCACCGGCTTTTCCGCACTTCAAACGCGAAGCTCGACTGTTTTACGGCCCACGAAAATTCCACGGCTTGTTAATACGCGCGTCGGTACGTCCGGTCAGGTAACATATAGTAGTTATAAATCTATAGTCAGCTCCGTATGAAAGGGAAAAAAGTAGTGGGGATGGGAGAGGGTGGGACTTACGAGCGAAGGACCAGGAAAATTGTGAGAGAGCGAATAAAGTCCGGGAATCGAGAAAGTTTCGATTCTGCGGTGGCGAGCCGACGATGCAGCCAATTATAACAGATTTATAACCTACTACCACTCCCACGCGAACGATTCAACCTTTCGACCCTACCACGAGGGTCGGTCGCCGACCTGAATAAATTTTCCGTTTTTTTTCCTCTTTTCTCTTCTCTGTTCTCTCTTAATCTTCCTCTTCTTTTCGCAGTCGAGTGCGCTTTTGATCAGAACGTTAGATTCGATGTTTCGAAAAATTGGTACAATAATTTGAAATCAAATTTTAATTAGTTTTACGAATATTTAAATATTTTTATTTCACCGTTCTCTGAAGGAAAGTCTATTTACAGTATCTTTATTTTATAAATAATGGTATACAGGAAAACGTTAAATTTTGTTAGACATAATCGTATATGATTCGAAGCGAGGAGACACACGCGAGGGATGATTCATGCTGATAATTGAAGGCAATTGATCGCATCGGTTTGAATATATCTACCAGGCTCGATACACGTACAGAGCACGTTTTAACGCGAAAAAGAGGAAGAAAACAAAATGAAGAAAAGCGACGGACTATGATCGTGCAAGGCCGCAATGGCTTAGTAATTTAATCAGCTAAAACTAACATCCGTAGCTGTTCCTGAACGGCCGAACCCCTCTGGCACACGCCAAAGGAGCCTTCTTCTCCTGCATATATATAAATTTGAGCGACGAACCCCGTGCAAGATGATTTAATCTGCTAAAACGTCGCGCGAGCGGGCTTACCTACAGGCACTTGGACGAGTCCTGCTGGTTCTTATACAGCCGAGTACAAGACACAAAATAATTTAAGAAAGTAGATACGTCTTTGCGAGTCCGCAAGTGCGCGACGACGACCAGTACGACCAAAGACCTCGTCGTGTGCCTTTGCATGTATACGTATATACCACCAACATCAAGACATTCACGACGTTCTTCTTCGTTTCAACGTAATATTAAAATAAATCTTAAAATTATAAATTTTCCTAATACTAAAATAAATATAAAATAAATTTTCCTAAAAATGTTTACTAAAATCATTCGAGCGATAGGATTGAGTTTTGAATGCACAAGAGCTTTCATTCAAACGCCCATTTTGGTTTATTGGCTCAACTCTATAAATAAATTTTCCTAAAAATGTTTACTAAAATCATTCGAGCGATAGGATTGAGTTTTGAATGCACAGGAGCTTTCATTAAAACGCCCATTTTGGTTTATTGGCTCATCTCGCAAAGACGATTCTCTTTTCAGAGAGTGTAGGTATATGTGTGTACAGAGCGCTATCGATGAGATCTGAATTCGGGGTTCGAAGACCGCGATGATGTCGGATGAGGAAAACGTATTCAGCTGGAAGCGGCGTGTGGGAGAAATATAACACGTGGTTGGCGCGAGCGCGTGTATATTCGCTGGATGACATCGGAGGGAACGAGCGGAGCCACGTGGCTCAGATAACGGAATATAGGACGAACATTGCCGGCTCGAGGGCGAAGGGAACCCACTCGTTCTCTCGGAAATCAACCCCCCGGAAAATTAAGTGCTTGTAACGTGAACGATAACGCGTGCGCGATTCTCTCTCCGTCTCGCTCTCCTTCTCACCAAAGGACAATGTATTCCGTGCACTTAAATAAATTATTTCCGAGATAAATAATCGCTGAGAGGAAAATAAATACATCAGGAAATTTCGCTCGAAAGTATTGTACACGTCCGGATTTGAGAAATGCGAACTCTTTTTAATGTGATTGTTTTTAAGGTTTGACTCACTTGCTTGGTTGACGAATCGATGAGCCTGACGAAAATGTCCTGTTCCTGTCTCAGACCTGAAAAACGAAATATTTAATATTAGTTTTTACGTTTTGTAAATTTTGTTTTGTAAATCATTTTGTTTTAAATTGCGACGAGGACCATTTTGGTTTTTTTTTCAGCGCATCGTTCAGGGTTTTAAAGGTTGAGAGAGTGTTTTTGATCGAAAAGGGAATGAGAATATTCGGAGGACGAAGGTAAGATCGTCCAAAGGCCTTACGATCCTCGCATCGCTCGTTTTCTCATGGGACGTATGCACAATCTCTGTTTTTCTCTCTTATATATCTTTTATACTGTAAATGTAGGAGAAAACCCTTTACGCGGAAGAAAGAAGGTCTCGCGATGAGGCATCAGGTAAGTGAGTGTATCGACACAGAGCCCAAGTCGGCGCCTTTAACGTTGCCCGAAATTCCCGCGGGAGAAAAACGAGCATCTTTTCACCCTCTCCGTTGACTCCCCCTTGCTCTTCGAAACATGACAGCAGGAGCCATACACTCTTCACCCGTTTTATCTCATTTCTTGGTGCACGAGTTGCCAAGTGTGCTCGGGCTTATAGCCACTTTGCCTTTTTCTTTGCACATCCAGGCGATCTACATCCGCGTGTGTCACCTTATTTATTCCGTGAGAAAATAGGCATTATCTCATCAGCTCATCCTCAAACCTTAAAAACATTGCAGTTATCCAATACATCCGTAAATCGAAAATAAAAAGTATAGTTTTTTCAATGTGCAAAATGGAAAATACTCATTTTGTTTGGTCTTTAAAAATATAACGCAAATAAAAAACGTTATTCCGGAAGTTCTGCACTTTCGGATATTTTAAAAAGTTTTGGGTTGATGTGATTTTAATTATAAATTGTTTAGTTAGATGAAATATGTGTAAAATATTTTATTCGGTTGGAAAGAGTCTGCCGTGGCATATGTGGGCTGTACTGATTTTTAGATTCACAAAATCTTTGCCATATACAGGACGAAAAGAACTTTAAAAAATATAATTCGAATAAAGAATTTTTGACAAGTTCTCCACATTCGGATTTTTAAAGGTTTTGGCTTTATGTGATTTTAACTATATAAATCATTTGAAATTATCCGAAATGTAAAATATTTTATGCGGTTTGAGAGTATGGTGTGGCGTGTGCTCAGCCGATTTTCAAATCCAAGAAAGACTGCGCAGAAAGAACTCTGAAAAATGTAATCCAAATAAAAAATGTTCTGCAAGAAAAGTTTTGCACTTTTTGATTTTTCAGACCTTTTTAGCTTGATCTTAACCACAAATTATTTAGTTACATAAAACATAGTCTAAAACATTTTATTCGGTTTGAGTCTGACGTGGCGTGTGGGCTACCGATTTTCGGATCCATAAAGACTGTGCAGAAAGGACGGCGGAGGGAATAGCCAAACTCGTTGCTCTGGGGTGTATCCTCCAGTGTGTCCGGCGTAAGCCAAGTAATCCCGATATAAGACTACAGAGTCTGTCGGTACTGGGAAAACTGCGGCGGATTCGTGGTCCAGGCTACTCTTCCACGTGTGCCGACATATCTGTATATAATTTCGCATCTACACGTATATTTCTATAAATATACGCGTATATATGGAGGTAAGAAGGAGAACATAACGTTGCCCGTGGATTACGATAGTCCGGGCCGAAACTAGCTCACAAATTACCTCGAGAAACCGTCGTGGCTTACCGGAAGTTAGCTACTCGCATGCCTGCGGGCTCCCACACACGGTAGCTTCGACCGCAAGATAAGTGAAGCCAGACCCTGCGTGTGTTTATACTTTGTCCAGCACGTCAAGATATAGTATATTGCTCCTGGTGCACGGAATTCTCAGGCTTATGAACGTAGCATTCGTTCACTATCTCGCACAATACATATACGTATCGAGGATTAAACTATTTCTATTTATAGTGGAAATATATTGCGCATCCTTTCTCGGAGAGCGCGCTTCAACCGAAATAACCGCGTCCGATATCAGCGAGAGATCCGCGGCAGTGATTTACACGTTCTGAATAAAGTACTGGAGTCTCTCGCGATGTTGGATTGATGCTTCGACAAATTCGCGATGGATTGATCGTCGATTGACAGAGAGAAGAAAAACTCTCCAGCTTCGGGGAGAAGAAGAAGAAAAGAAGAAAGGAAAAAGACACATGGACAACGTCTCTTCGCGACGAGGCAGCAACGAAAAAAGAAAATGTCCGACGAAAGTGGCGCGATGTGCCGTCGACGGATAGGGACATCAAGACTCGATTGCTCGGATATTCACCGCAGTCTAGAAACGAGCGCTGACTCTTCATTCTCAGGCATATCTATTTTCTTACTCGAAGTTAGCTCGACCGAGATTTCTAGGACTTGACCGCTCGGCTATTAGCATAAGTAGGAATATCCTCAGCCAGGGTGGCCGCTCGGTGAGGAAAGACGCGGAGAGACGAAAAAGTGGTAACGGCGTACAGTTCCAGGTGATCCTCTCTCCGATCGAGTGCAAGCGTTTGATCTCGAATAGATCGTCAATTGCCATAATCGGTGTATCGTTTCCTAACCCGAATGCAGCGAGAGCTTCTTTCGCCCGTCACTCTTTGTGCATTATCGTTTTTTCCCTGTATTATCGACGTTGACGTCCGCATCGAGAGAATCGAAGTGCACAGGGGCTGCACGGAATCGTATTATATATCTACGTTGGACAGAAATTGCGCGATGGCAGAGGGAACGAAGGAGATTCGATCGCGAGAGGAAAAGACGCGAAGCGAGCGCGCGGGGACTCGACGTGACGGCAAAAAGGGGTAGGCCCAATATGGGAGGAGACTTTGCCTGTCACTCGTCGAACGCACACGGAGAGAACGCTCCTTATTTATTATTTAATTATAGATTTATTGCCAGGGACGGGTGATCGGTGACGCGATGACGTGAAGTACAGCGAGAGACACCTGACGGGGAGTCGCGCGCCCGAGATCTCTCCTCGCCGTGTGTTTATATATCTCTCGCTCTCTGCCTCTCTCGATATCTCGTAAATACGTACACGGAGGCAAACAGTCCGAGTACATAAAACAAATACGAGAGCTCGTGTCGGAGAATCGGAGCTCGCTCTTGCGGATGATCTTATGTGAAACTCCGGAGACAAGCGAGCAAAGGCTACGTAGACTCTTCTCGCACCTCAATTTGTCTTCACGAACGGAGAGAAAAGGAGATCAGAAACGCCTTTTACATGTATGCCTGTATATACGCCTGTATAAAACGAAACGTGCCATCCACCAATAGTATTTCGTGCATGAAACTTTTATAAAGAACGAAAGAAGAGAATAAGAGAGAGGGAGAGAGAGAGAGAGAGAGAGACGACGACTCGGGAACGTATCCACTCGAACGGAGATCAATCGAACGTGTATCTCTCTTTCCCTTTTCCTTCTATATACCTATACATAAATCAAACGAGCCCGTGTCTCTCTTCGTCGAGCAACTGCCCTCTAAAAGGAAATATAAACGAGAGCCAAGAGTTATAAATACTGTATGCTATCGTCGCAAATCTGTTGGACGGTTTTAGAGTCTGCGGAAAAAAATTTAATTAGGGGCGCTCGATGATTGGTCGAACGAAAATATTTTCGTACGATGGAAAATAATTGTGTCCTTGCCTAATACGATCTATGTAATTTTGTTATTTTTTTTCTCAAACTTTATAAACAAAATTATAAAAATAAGTCATTGCAGTGCTTGGAAATATTTATCATAGAATAAAGACGATTTTAACATAATTTTGTGTTTTCGTCGAGAAATCGATTTCCATTTCGTATATTTTCTTATTCCCTCTCAGCGTTCGTTTACTTTGCAACAGTTAGTTGTTTCTTGTTCGCGATGTTTGCAACACGTTTTAGTGTCCATAGATGGATCTTGGGCGGTCCCGCATCGCGCACATCAGTCACAGAAGGAGAGAGGAGAGGCTTCTGCTCGCTGCTGACATCACAAAAATCTCGCATTGATTGATCGACTCGGAGCATCAGGAACAAAAAAGATTCCGTATAGATTTTATATTTATATAGGGGCTTGTATGTATTTACAAGTATATAGATAACATCTATAAGTACATGAAATCTTTTCTCTTCCTCTGCGAAGGATAGTATGCGAAAAGGGACCTCCTGAGTTTCGTGAACTGGAGGAGAGAAACGAGGAAAGAAAACGAGGACTCGGGAGAATAAGGAGCGAGACAGAGAGACGCCGGAGAGGAAAAAGAGCAACGACGCGGGAGATATCGTATAATCAAGAACAGAGGTAGAAGATGAAGAAGGAAAAAGATGAAGATACATACGGGAGGGAAAGGGTTTCGACGACGAAAAGGATTGAAGGGATCAGGACTCGGCCTCGCTGGGAACTCGACGAGACCGCGTATATGGAGTGAAAAATTGCTGGCACGGGCTCGCAGCCGACGGGAGGCACATTTTGCTGTACCGAGGTTTACGGAAAGAGAAAGAGAGAGAGAGAGAAAAATTCTCTCTTTCATCGCTGCGGATTGATGGCTCTTCAAGACCTTTCGATTTCTCGTTCATTGTTCTCGCTTCGGAATCTACGACCTCGAGTGTAGCGAGAAATATTATTTTGTATGGCGAGTATCAGCAGTCGTTATCTCGGTGATAATTTCGTTTTTTCAGAGAATTCAATGTTGCATGGGTTGAATGAGTCATTATGATGAATTATAGTGAATACTTGTAGAATTATAATTTACAAGGATTCAGTGAACATTTTTGACGAATTCGATAATTCCTGTATAAACTAAAATGCGAAAAATCACAATTTGTGAGAATTGTGTAAAAAATATTTGAATCGCATTCCGGACAATTATTGCCTGGTCAAAGAAGCATCAAAATGTTCCACACTCGTTATTGATCGAAACCGAGCGAAACATTGTTCCAGCTCTGACATTCTCATCAAAAGAAATTGCTCTTTTTCTGACAATCGCGAATGCGCAGAAAAGTCAGAGCGTTGATTCTCCCAGTTGGTTATAAATAAAGAGAGAGCGTATGAGAATTTCAGTGACGCAAAATATGTCTCTGTAGTACCCGACCGCGTTCCAGAGGACGCTGATGAGAAAAACTAACATTGTTGACCCGCCGAAGGTCCCACGTGTCGGAAATACTGTCAGAAGACTGACGGTTGTCCGACGACCGTCTCGACTCTCTTTATACGCCCGTTAAACGTGTTTATAAAACTTTTCTCGCGATCCCTCTTTATTTTTCGATGTCGCCGCGCCGCGATTATCGTCAATTTTCTTATCGCCATCGCATTCGCCATTCTTTTTCGCGCAGGCGCTACCGGTTTTCATCGAGGCCGCATACGAATCAAGCTCTGCGATGTTTCCGCCTGCGCTCGCTCATCGTACATATACACCTATATAAAAGATTTTATAAAAGAGAGCCAAAAAGCGCGGGTGCACGTTTCGCGCGTTCTAAGTTTCGGAGATCCTTCGAGGCCCTTTTTGCCGATTGCGAGACGAACTCCCAGCCAAGAGTGGACGAAAGAGAGAGAGAGAGAGAAACGCAACGCCAGAGCAGAAGTGACGTAAAATATGTCTCTGTTGCGCGAACTGCGAGTCCTCCCGCGGTTTTCTCCCTCTGCGAGACGAGTCTCGCGCCTCTCCGTCCCGTTCGCTCGCGCGAGAGAACGCGCCGGACGTCTCCCGGAGCTTTTTAGCCGCCCTGAGAGACCGGGTGTCCGCCTGGAATGTTGATGGCCCGTCATCGTCGCTTCGCACGATCCATTATAAAAGGCTCCGAGATCCGACACTCCCTCTCTTTTTCTCCGACTCTCTGGCGCACCGTCATTCTCTCTGCTCTCCTCATTCTCTCGCTCTTCATCTCTCCTCGCAAACCTCGAACAACAACGTACTTATAGCGGGCCCACCCGCGGATCTTTCGTAGATCGATAGCGATCCCCGCTCCCCATTCCAATTCCTCCAGCTCCGTTTCTCGCGAGCGGAGAGGGCATATTGATTTGAAAAAAACTTGGGCCCGATGCGTTTTGTCCACTTATTGAGAAAGGAAGTGAGAGCCTAGCCGAATCTGCCTTCATCTCGATGGAATTCCATTTTGTCTCTTATACTTCTAATTTTTTATCCCTCCCTGGTATACCTACATATATAGCGAACTTATAACAAAAGCTATTTACTTTCTCCCTCATCTCGTTCGGGACATAAATTATTCCGCAAACTCACCATTGGCGTAGAGCAACTGGAGCCTGTATTGAATTCCATTGTTGGTTTTTTGACCCTCGGATTCCTGAAACGTTGAAAATATTACAGGTTAGAGGAAACATTAATTGGCCGAAAAGTATTTAATGAATACAAAAACAAAAAGCAGATTCTACGTTAATTAAGATGTACTTTGTATTACAAATTTTTTTCAAAATTACATATTTATTTCTCGATTTTAATATTGTTTCGGAAAAAAGGCGAAACGATCGATTCGACGTTAGGGAGAGTTTAATTAAATGCATTTTGAAGTAGCGATAACGGCCTCGGTGCAAGGGTTTTACATCGTGATAGGTGTATAACGTGCTCGCTCCATCTCACGCTAATTATTAATTTCTTGATGCGCCCGTAAGAGCGCCATTACTTGTACGTCTATACTCAGTCATATACATGTATATGTATATATAAGCTCCGTATATATCGTGATCTCTTCTTGCGTGGCGTGCCGTGCATAATTATCCGATGGTTCGGCGTTGACGAGTCATGCGTGCACTGCATTCGCGCCATATGCCTGACAAGCCTCGGCGTAATGCATTTTCAACTACCTATCCCCTAATACCAGCGTAACCCCCGAGTCATCACCATTTACTTCTCGTTCTCTTTTCTTCGCCGAAATGACCCCGAAATTCGTCCACTATATCTTCCGTGACCAAAAAACAAAAAAGCATTCCATTGATATCCCGAAAATGTCTCTTCAAGAAATCAAGTTACACAGGAATACCGAGTGATTAGTTTATTTCTTACAAAAATATTTTTTGTAATTAACCTAAGAGATATAATTAGACTTTTAGAATTAATGTGTGAAGTTATTGATTATTAATTATATAGGTAACGAGCTGAGGACGATACATTTCTAAATTTAAATATCATTTAGAGTCAAAACATTGAGGACGTTATCATAAGCAAAAATGAAAACAAAGTTATCTAAATTTTACAAGTCTACCTCATGAAAAATTTCAAATGTAAACTTTTATAAATGATTTTAATAACTTGAGAAAAAATCATAATCCCGGAATTTAAATTCCTCGAAATTGTTTTAGGATGAGCAAATGAATAAAAATTTTAAGCTTAAGAAAGTACTCCTAGATAAAAGTAATAATGATCATATTTGTTTAATGCTTTGAATATTCTTTGTCAAGAAATAAATTTAACGCACTTTTTTTTATCTTCATGCATAGTGTTCGAGATATTGGACAACGAAATCGATTTTTTAAAATAAATGTATCTATTTTTTCAATAAAATTATATTTTCACATGTATATTTTTTTCGTTTTTCGTTCTTGCCCTGAAACCCGAAAATCATTATCATTTTACGAATTACAAAATCAAATTTTACGTCTTTGCCATTCTCATTCTGAATCGAATCAATTAATACATATACGCATATTCGTCATCGAAATATACGTACGAGCGGGAACTACTGAACGTCAGAGAGAACGTGATCTCTGTCCGAGTGCGAGCGAAGTGGTCGCTCGCGCCTCGCCAAGGCTTGATGTATGTCCGCGGTGCATGACCCTAATTAATAGGGAGACCACGCGATGCAACTGTCCGAGCTGCGTGAATTATACACGTGGACAGGTATACGTATATATGCGAGAAACGCGGCGGGAGTTAGATCAGGAGAGAGAGAGAGAGAGAGAGAAATGTCGGACGGAGATCAACCTGGGAGTTGAGACGGTTGGCTCGGAATTAGCACCGGAGGTGCGAGGAAACTACTTGGGAATCCAGATGCGCGTTCATGTAGAATGTACATGACGAACGGTGTGTACTCATCCCGCGAATACACGCATTTACAGGTGCGAGCGTGAATGCATGTGCTCGTATACAAATTTAATGCATGTTCTGTATATGTGGAGAGATTGAGGTCTGGGACGAGTCACGATGTAAACACTAGCACGTGGCGCCACGTGTAATTAGTTAAGTAGGCGCTATACTCACACGTCGGAAGCCTACCGGGTATACGTGAGGAGCTTACGTCTGTCCAGGACGTCGCTGCATTGGTTATGAACCACTCGAACATTTTTTTCAAAATTTCTTTTTTTTCGATTGATTCGTCGATACTCATTTTATTTGGATTTTAATCTCCTGTACGATTACGTGTTTTATTTTCATTTTATTTCATTTATTTATTTTAATTAAGTAATCAACGTTTACGATGCATTTTTCTGTAGAAATATTTTTCTAATTCTTTTTGTTACTTTTGTTCCTGTAATTTATTTTTCTTCACGCTTGTGTTTCGCACGTTCCTGAAGCCCGGCATTTAGGAACCAGAGCTCGTGTCGGTAGCAAAATTTGATAAGGTTATTGCATGAACACTACCCGTTGTATATTTATGTAAACCGGCGCGAATTCGCCCTTTTACCTTCGCCACACCGTGCATTATCGGGCTCCCCTGGATTTATGACCGAGTGATTTATCACCCCGTGGTACACACGTATAAGCTACACGCGTGTTTCTGCCAAAAGAAAGTTGAAATATCGCTAAATAGAGGTATATACATGCGTATATAACAAGTGCCTCGTAGGCTCATGCTATATCTAGATATTTTCTTGGTAAATAACAGTAGACTTTATCAATCAACGTATAGTTATAGGCCGTATAGTTATAAAAATTCCATACGAAAAAAAATAGAAAATTAAATAATTCGAAGTTTTATACGTTTTTAAAATGAATATTTATTTTAAATTAATAAAAAAATATTATATAATTTATCCCATCGGCCAATTTTATTTAATTAATTATAAGTTTATAATTAAAATATATTTATATAATTTTTAAGCAACACTGACTAATCAATAATAAAATCCTTACGTCAGTTTAACGGTGAATTACTTTTCTCATGACTCGAATATGCGATTAACTTATTGAGCAATAGTTGGTACAAGAATGAACAGGCACTGTGCGCGCTTTAATCCGGGAATTGATCTGATCGACAGCCTCAATTCTCGTTTTGCTACACAGGACACTTCCCTTAAACAGTCATACTAATTGAGCCGATGGAAACTCGAGCACTAACGATTCGTGCTATATTACAATCGACGCTGGCTTGTTTCTCGTATATCAGAGTGAACAACACTCTTCATTATTATTATAGTCCATGTTCATACCGCATTAAATTAGACGTCTATTGAGCGGTTATTTTAATTACAGTTTCATTATAATTACGGAATATAACGATAATATGAATAAAAATACACTCAATGAATTGTTAACAAAAACAAATTTTATTATTTCGTTTTGTGTCTCATTGTTACTGAAGTCATATTGTTTTGTGTGGACTGTAATTACAATGAAATATTTTTGCAGATTTTATACAATTTGATTGACCAAAAAAATCATAGATTTTAGTTATATTGTAGCAAAAGAGTTTAACGATAGATTAAGATTGTGTAATATGAGCAAATTCGTAATTTCGCTTTGAGCTAAAATTTCAATGTACGAATTTCAAGCTGACCTGAAAACCTTCGATCCAACCCATAGAAAATTTGTCTGAATACTATTTCGAAGAATACATATTTCAAAGAATATTACGTATGCCGCAACGCCCTCCATAATTGATTCCTCGAAAGAGATTTGAATTATCGCGAAAATGTACGAAGTAATTTTGCACCTTCTATTTTTACGAAATCGTAATATCCCGAAACAAATAGGCACATACCGCAATTTATGAGAAAATTTGTTTTTTCAAGGAAATTTTAGGGGAGTTTTTGATACGAGTCACAAGATCGTTTTATCAAGAGTCGCGGTAGAGACTCGAGGCAAGTACATTTTTCAAATATATCAAAATCGCCGAGCTGCCGCGACTATCTATATATACGCGAAGACAAACGGTTTTGCTATAGTTTCGAAATTAAATTTATTTTTATTTAATTACTTATAGGACTTTTCGAAAATCTGAAGACGCAGATATTTTTTATTTTTTTTTCTCTTTCGATTGAAAAAAAGATCATCCCGCTTACTTTTGTCTAAGGTATCAAACTTTATCATCATTTTATTAATTTC
>JAPYYX010000589.1:0-50742 GCA_030522605.1 Cremastinae sp. B BG-2022a | reverse complement strand
GTTTTACAACATATTTTCTACTACAGCTTGGAGTATAATCCCGTAAATGTACTTGCCTCATTTTTTTACAGCATATATGCTGTTTTTTTGTAGATTTTCATTTCTACATGCAAAAGTGAAAGCAAGGCGAGGACGTGAAAAAAGACATTTTCATTATGAAGATCTTTTAACCACGTTGTAATTACGAATAAGTATATGTATATATAATATATGAGATAATAAAAAATATTTAATCTCCTAATGAAAATGGAGAGAGATGCGGGGAGGATACAAAAGGGTGTGCAGAGGTGGATTCCGCGAGTACGGTTTAATTCTCTAGTGCTGGGCGAGAGAGTGAGAGATATAGTGATGAAACGAGAACGACATACCGGAACCTTACGGGCCATTGTGAAGGTACCGCACACAAAACGGTGAAAGATTATCCATCCGCACGCACGTCACGCTACACTGTTCTTTCTCTATAACAGGGTTTCTACCAGTATAGCCAACGAGAAATTTCGTCACTAAATCCTACGTGTACAAAAGGAAAAGGCGGAAGTACGAATAGGAAATAGACATAAAGGCGCGTTCATCATTCCTGCACGCCTCGATTATCAAATAATCATACTATACAGCTATATCATTGTTCTTTTCCCTCAAAATAAAAATATGTATAACTCGCTGTTATTTTTTTTTGCAAAAATTCGTGACTGTTTTATTTCTCTCGGATTCCCGGTAATTCTTATTGGGATCCTCGCGGGCAGACGTTTATCGTCGCTTACAATACACGTCGGTATACAGACCGTAAAATCGTTATATTCCACAGTGATTTCACGACGCTCCATTCACTCGACTAAATCGTCTTTTACGAAGAGAAATCCGATTGCCTTCTCAACAGAGAGTTCCACCGGCGCCGTCGTCATCGTCGTTGTCGTCATCGGCATCCTCGCGCGTAGGTTCGCGAATCGGCCTCCGCCATGAGACGGACGAGGTTAATCGCTACTTGACCCAATTTTATTCACACGGCTTAATGTTCGTTGGTAGAACAATGGACGACTCCCCCGGGTGTCACAGTCGTCTCCGTCGTTAGCCTCATGTTTGGACCCGTTTCTCGTTTCCTCTCTTTCTCTCTCTTAGCCTCTCTTGGGAAGACATTTAGCGAAAAAGGGAAATAAGATCGAGCGAGAGAGATGCGTTCGTTGACGCGTAATTGCCCGCCTATCCGATTCACAAAATCTCACTCGAGCCTACCAATTTCACGGGAATCTTAATTACCAAAAGCTATTAAATCCGTTCAAGAGAACTATTTTCGTCATTCGCATTGTGTTTCCAGAAATAAGAATAGTAAAAAATAATCAAATAATTTCTTAATTATCATTTTCAAGGATTTTTGTCTCTCGCGATCAAGAAAGAGCGAGAGAGTATATAATTATTTGAAAGTGATGTGTTTTGCAGGGGATATTTTCGTAATGGAAAAGTTTTGGTACGTCAGGGACATACGTAGGCGCGAATGACCGCGGGTAAAGAACGCGAGAGAAAAAGGATTCAGTGGACGGCGGAGATATACGTGCGTGTGCGCAACCGCTTTTGCGCGACCAATTAATTTCTCAGCGAGCCGCGGGTTTATCGAGATTCTTGCATCGATTCGAGAGGTCCGGGAGAGTGAAAACATAAGATGCGCCCGGTTCCTCATATATGCTTTATTTCTGCCTAACCACGATAAAAAAAAATATAGAGAACCAATTCGAAAAAACTTGGAAAAAAACGAAGTTCACAAAATGGCGTGACAACGATGAAAAGAAATCTAGAAAGAGAAAGAAACGGAGAGAGGAATATGACGAAGCGAAGAAATAAAAAAGAATGAGATGAAGAGAGAAAGTACCAAAAGAATAAGAGGATAAAGAGAAGAGCTAAGAAAGATCGGGGTCAATGCTCTTGTGCGAGGTACATTGCCTCGGGAACGCGGCGAGGGGATGGACGCCGATCTTTCTCTCTCCCTCTCTCTCTCTCGTCTTGCATTCGAGCTGCAACTGCAAAATCGCTCGCTAGAAAAAAAAGAGAAAAAAGAAGAAGTAGGAGGGGGGGTATACGGGGGTTAATCGACGAGAGCAGCGAGCCAAAAGGGTGAAAGAGAGTATGAGAAGGACGAAGAGAAGAGAGGCCTGTCCGTACTATGGATTTAGTAAGAGAAAGATGGATAAAGATGGTCAGCACGAATGCACACAGGGAAATATATGTGTGTTCCGCGTTGCCCAGCAGAAAAGAAAAAAAGAGTGAGGGGGGGGAGGCAAAGGGGGGGGGGGAAGAAAAAGGGAGAAGTAAGAATAAGAAGAATGGCGAAGAGGCTCGAGGAAAAGATCGGTCGCGTTGGCCTCACCGATGGAAAGAGAACCAGCCGAGAGACCTTGTTTCTCTCCTCCGTCTATACACACTCGCTGGAAACCCGCGAGACCGGCAGGTGCATCGACTCCAGACTCTCTCTTTCTCTTTCTCGCTCACTCGCTGAATGCTCTCGCGCGAATCACGAGCTCGCGGCGCCGTGTGTCTTTTGCCACAGAGAAGTATACCACGCGAGGCTTTTACGCGCCCTGTTCAACTGTATATGCACGGTATAAGCATGCATGTATACGGTAACGCTCGTCATTGCGGAAAAATCTCGAGTCGTTGTGTACACGTTGAACAAACAGAGATTTTATTATTTGTTTTAATGGTGAACCTTATACGCTCAGTAGTTAAGATTACTAAGAAAATTATACGATAAATTACTCCTTGACGTGAAATTTTCATAAGGTCAACGTGGAGATGACGTAAGTACGTGTACAGTAGGCCTACCTGATAAAACGAAAATTTTGTCCTGGTATTCTTACCAGGTGAGTGGTCATCCTATTAAAAAAAAATTATGTCTTTCATACAAAAGTCGACCCTTAAAAAATGTTGATTGAGGTTACCGTATAAGGTTCTTTTATTATCTTTATGTGAGGACTTTATCAGGACCTACCCTGGCACAAAACTAATTTAGAGCGTTGTACTTTATTTATAGCGCACACTTTATCAAGTATCTCATCGGAACCGAATCAGAGCGTGATAAAAAGGTATATTTTGACAAAAGCTGCTGCCGGGACCATCAAAGTTCTAGTCGAGTAATCGATGAGAAATACATATATTTTATATTGAAAAATATATATCGATAAAAAATTCAGAAGAATATTGCGTTAATTTAAATTCCGGTGCTTCCAATGTCGTTGTAATAAAATAAGATTTTCGAATCCCTCTCCAAAAACTTCGATAATAAGGGTCCACTCTGATGGGTACAACGTGGCAGCGGGGGCAAAAATTAACGCGACCGAGTCAAGTCTGGTTGAAGAAGAGGGAAAAAAAGAGAAAAACGTTGGAACAAAATTTGTGTAGGGAGAATTGTGCGAGAGCAGTTTCGCAGATGGGCGTAAATCGGCATTAAATAAATTAGCACGCGCGCGCTCAAGCTAGTATACTCGAACACTTTCTTTTCAGATATATACCGGCGACACCTACGGATTCATTCATGCTATCTGTTAAGCCAGTCTTTTCGTGCGACTAACGATAAGTGGAAATCCAATCAAAGTTTTGACAGCAAGAATTCAAGACTGACTCTATAGCCAGAAAAATATTTTGAAATTGGGAGAAACGATAGCGTAGTATAATTTGCATAATACATATGTATAACTGTAATTATGCTCGTGTAAGTGTGTTTTATTCTATATATCTTTCTCTTTATCCTTGCGTCCCTCGCCTTATTGCTCGAGGACAATTCTTGCAGACTGCGTCTATCGGAGAACTCATGGTTTACGAGCGGTTGCCAAGTATAAGGACCAGATAAAATTGCACCATTAAGAGAGAAGAAGGGAAGAAAGAGAGACAGAGAATGAAAACTCGGTAGCGAGTCATATCGGTAGCGGGCATAATGCCAAGTACCCGTCGAGTTAATTGCGCCAAGACAGAGAGAACGAACGCCGGACGTATAATCGAGTATTGCTTCCTCATGGAGGAAGTTTCGCAGACGTTACACTTTTTTTCTGCATTTTTCTTCTCTCCCTACTTTTTCGTCGAAGCGAGGACTATTTGCGCATGAAATAGAGAGCGCGCGGAGACGTTTATTGTCTTACCGGGCATAGCGCAATTTAAATGAGATTTTTTGAGCAGCCAGGAATTCCAGCGAGGCTAAATTTCTCTTATTCTCTTTTTTATCATACCCTCCATCGAGCGAGAGCTATTCGTAAGTAATATATTTAAATTTTATATTCTCATCAGATAAAAGAATTTCGCTCATTTCCAGCGGGAATGAGATAAGAGAGCCACTTTCGAGAATAAAAAGAAAATGCTCGTACGTTTATTATATGGATGTGAGCACATACAAAGACCTGAAATTTTTCAAACTTATTATTTATGAGTTGGAATGAGCGTTTGCCGGAGAGGCTATATATCCGTGCGTTAGTACCCAGGGTAACTCGAAACTACGGAATCCGCGGTGCGTATGCTTTGCACTACCAGCAGTTGCGAGGTATCGCGTTACAAAAGTTTGCGCTGCTAAAATACCCAGACTTGAGTGAATATAGACGGAGATTCTCCGGGGGCACGAATCGAGACTTGCTGGGATGGAGAAAAGGTCTGGATACGGAGAACACGCTGTAACGGAGGGGGAATAATAATTATGCCTTTTCTCGTTTCTCCGAGCTAATAATAAATGATTATGTACGCAGTTGGTAGCCTCTCTATATTGTCGCGAAAATTCAACAGTGCTCTCGGTAACGCAATATATCGTAATGACCAAACGATTAGATCGAAGTCTCCTTTCATTTTTTTTTACTATTTTTACCATTTCTCTATCTCATATATTTATTTCGTGTATTTTACGCGAACGAAAGATAAGACGACATTTGAAACGATATGACTTCTCGATTAAGATTCCCTCCAGACTCGTTACTTTCTCGACGCATCACCGATGCGAGAAAGAATGAGATGAACGAGAGTCGAGTGCGAAAAATATTGTCGCGGAGATAAACGAAATAAATCGAATATCGAACCGGACAAGTCGAGTTTTTTTCTGTTCTTCCGACACATGTCCTATACGCTATATGTATATATATTTCGGATACCGATATATGTACACCGATTTATTCTTGATAAAAACGGAAGAAAATTCCAATAAGTTTTATATTTCCACCGAGTATAGTATATATATTTAATAATAACTGCTTTTTTTAATCCTCTTTTTCCATATACTATCGCAGTTGACGAAAAAAAAACGTTAAAAAATGCAACTTTACTCTTTTCTGAACGTGAAATAGAAACGAGTTTTTCGGAAGTGGGACTCTCATTCTCCAGTTCCACAAACCCACTTCCGGCGTCATTGAAACAATACGAGAACATTCGCCGGAGCTTTTTGAGTTTCGAGTCACCGTCGATGAGAAAAAAAAAGCGAAGAGGCGAGTTTACGACAACAAACGAATGAGACAAATAAGAGGGAGAAAGGAATAACCATCTCTCGTGACAGTAATTTGAAGCGACAAGGTTCCAATTAAAGCTCTTTAGGACAGGCCCGGGGAACGGTGGAAAGCTCGTTGGCCTGCTGAGCTCTTGGCCGTTTTGTCTCGCGAACAATAGAGGAAGCTTCGTGAATGCAGGAACTATCCATTCCGGATTTTCTCCTCTCTTTTCGCATATCTGTGTCTCTAGGTACATAATATACATAAAAGTAAATAAACCCTGCCGCTTTCTCTTCGCCGATGCTGACGCTATCGACACTGACTCGGTGGCATTGATTTGCAATTTATCTGTCGAAGAAAATTTCAGACTCCTGATACGTACACTGAATTATTTGTGGACCAAAAATTTCGAATAATTTTTCAAAGACTTGGAAAAAAAATCACGATGAAAAAATTCAAAAAAAACGGACACTGAACAATATTTAAGAAATAATTTTTCCCCTCGTTAAGATGGGGAATGTGCAAAAAATTCGAGACAAAACAAAGCGAGGATGCGGGAAATAAAATATGAAGTTGTCGGGGCCACGAATTAAAAATAGAAATGAGAGAGAAGCAGAGAGAGGATGAATAACCTGTCATCCTTGAGAAAATTAAATGGAGAAGACGCCCGAGTGCAGCATTCTTGGCCAAAATTTAAAGAATAAAAAGTTGCGAGGCGTATAGCGTGTGCGCCCGCAAAACGTACGTGTATCAGGGATAAAAGTCACGTGACTATGACAACGTCGACCTCGGAACGAGACCAGCATCGTCTCGTCGCTATTTCCACTATTTCTTGCCCGTATCGCTTTATCCCCCGTTCCATTCGTTTTTCATCGTCCCGAGCATTCGTGCAGAGCCGTAATATGGCTTGCGATGTTTCTTCGCGACAGAAAGCGATCGTTAAATCGCATTATATACGTGTATGCGAGTATACACGAGTGCGCACAATGCACACAAGACGCCGCATCCTTCGAGCAAAAGCATATCCTCTCGTCGCGAAATTAAAGTGCCCCGAACGGAAGGATCAAAAACGTTGCGTGTATAGGTGCCCGAGGAACGGATTCAGGAGAGAAAAAATAATCTCGAGAGAATTCTAATAAAATAAACACATGCAGGATCCGTGGCTACGCGGGAATAAAAATTTATCGAGCCGTGTGATAGTTGACACAGCTAATAATGAAAATATGAAGAAAAATACGACATTATATACATATGTTGTACACAGAAGTATACTTTTGTAGGAAAGAGGCGTCTCATCGTTGTGTGGGTTCTTGAAAATATAGTTTCGTGCGGCGTTTGTGCTCTGTACAAAAAGGATCTGAGCCTTGGCGGAGTTTAGCACTGAGAGAGGACGGAGGTATACACGAGTCGGCGTATTTGGGCAAACACGTTTTGAGTGGAGTGACATTGAAATCGGCATGTCTCGAGCCCATGTACACATTCTCTGTGCAAACACGCACACTTTCGGGCCCAAAAGTACTCATTCGTGAGCGATACAAAGCAGTCTGTGTACAAATGCTCATATACGTGTGTACGTAGGAAACTCCCTCCACCGTATTTATAAAGCTACGAAACCGGTCTCCACAGTTGAAATCGTTTCGGTCATTGACAATGAGTCACCGAGCAACAGACTGCGACGGGGAAGAAGAAGACGGCGGCGGTGATATCCACCAGGGACATCGCAGGATCTCGTCAGGTCGAGGTTACCTCGAGAATCGCGATGGTATATACGCTTGTCCATGTACATACATATATAGCACATATACACATGAGAAAATACAGAAGGATATACCATGTATGTGTGTATTCGTATCGCGAGAGAGCAAGAGAAAATAAGAGTGCCGAGAGGAGAATCAAAGACATCGGTAGACGAAGCATATCGAGTCAAGAGGAGAAAACGGACACGACAGACGTAACAGATGAGTCTGACTGAGGTAAAACAAGAAGAGTGAGTAAGCGGAAAAAGAACGCGGGAAGCGAGAGAAGAAGATCGCGTCGCGAGATTTCAAATGGACATCATCAGGGATAAAGGTTGAAAGCTAAAAAAATCTTCACTTCTTTGAATCAGCTCAAGTTTGTAATTTTGTAACTTTTACGGACGGTTCGGTATTTGAGGCGACTTTTTTGAAGGAGCGTGTACGCAGTCTCTGTAGTCATGCAAAGCGTGTATATAACGGCAGCAGAGCGAGTATCCTTCGCTGATGCTGGTGGATCTCGCACCAGCTCGAGGCTATACGTTCGTGCATGCATGTTTACTCAGAGTATACAGTACGCATACCCGGCTTAAAACAGAGTCTACCAGTGGAAGACAAAGAGGAAAATCTTTTTATAAATTGTATAGTTTTTGTACTTTTGTTGTTAGATTAACCTCTATATCTAACGACTGTGTAACATCAGTGAAAGTGAGCGGATCATTGAAAGGGAAGCTCGATATTCCTGATGATATCTAAGTATAAAATGTGAAGAAAATTCGATCTCTCTTCAAAAGTACGCGGTTATTTCTCAGTTATTGACGATTTCGATCGCTTGATTGGCATCTGACACACAGTAGACTTGCAAGTACTATTTTTATCGCACAGAAACATGTAGTAATTCCCGACAATGCATCGGCAATCTTACGTAAGCGATTGTGCGTTTTATTCAAGAGAAAATGCACATCGATCACCCTCGAATATGGCGCGCTAAGGATATATCTTGCACAAGAACAAACACTCGATTATGTGTGTGCAGAAATTGTGGCATGCACGCGAGTTGATAGGTAAATATATCTATAGCGCAAAAGCTACGGAGGATTACGATACGAAAGCAGTTTTCATATACAGAGTCGACACTCCGAGACTTGTATAGCGTCTGACCTGCTGCGCTGATAGAAAATGACACAGGCATTTCGAGGAATTCCTAGAAACACGATCGTACGCGAGACTTACATACATGCGGACTCGATAGACCCATTAATTATGAGACTCGTGTATGCTGGAACTCTATCTCTCTCTCTCTCGCTCTCGTTTTCGCTATGGAAACGTTTCACGACCAGCTGTATATTCGCATCGATCTATAGTGAGGTCGGAAAACGCTTGATACTCTTCAGCCCCATACGCCTTTATGACTTTAACATTCTCCCCGTAAATATTTATTGCACTTACACATCTGCAATCTCCTGCCCATATAACACGAATAAATTGAAATATTTATACGTTCTCGCTATTAGCCTCGTTAAATTGATGGCCAAGAAGGAAAAAATGAAGTTGAAAAAAAAGGAGAGGAAAAAAAGTCGGAGGCGCGGGCGAACTGCATTGTTCGGAACCATTGTCGTTTTTCCCTCGTTCTCGTCTAAACCATATTATTCTTTGGAGTCTATACGGATGAGAGAAAGAGAGGGGAGAGAATGCGATTGTCATTTGACTTATAGGTGTGACCAACATACTTTTATTTCATTCAGAACGTTCTTTTTTTTTTACTTTCCTTCGCTGGCTCGTCCATCTTTTCTTCTCGTTCCGTCGATGCACACGCTCTTTCGTGTGCAGAAGAGCCTCGGGTCCATCGGGGCCCGAGTGCTCTCGGCTCGTCGTCGTGGCATCGGGCAAAAGAGAAGAGCTTTTCGCTCACACTAGCGCAACAATGGCGCGAGAATATACTTTTAAGCCAAAGAGCGGGAGACGTCCGGGACGACGAGCGAGTGTGGCAGAGTGAAGAACACTCGAGCAAAGGCGAAGAGCAGGAACGAGAAGAAGACGAAGAGGTGGAAAAAGAATAAGAGGAACGAGATGAAGAAAAGAGAAGAAGAATACCCGCAGATAGAGACGAAGAAGAATAGTTATTTCTCTCTTTTTTTTATACACAAACATATATTCCTTTTTCTTCCGGCATTTTTTTTATTTTCAGAGTTTCCGGCACTGTGCACTCTCGGGCTCGCGATCTCGGCTCCGCTCTCGGTTCTCTCTTCGGCAAACACCGTGCGCTCTCTCCACTTGTCTGTATATGTATATGTTCACTATATACGAGTTTCTCGCAATATATATATATATATGTATATAAAAGAATAACTTCCAGCCGGTATATCCTCGGGGCTTCGTACAGTGTGTCCGTTCGGGTACTCGAGGACAGTACAGTAATACTGTAGACGCCCGGACGAAAAAGAGCGAGAGAGGCCTCGAAGAGAACGAGAAGCTCGCAGCAGGGGTCGCTTTTGGATAACCGAAGGTATACACTGTGTATAAAATGAAGAATGGGTAATTCACTAGGCGCAAGGGTCACGAAAAAAAGTAAGAAAAAAAGAGAAAAGTACATATATCGCGTGTCCGCATAGCTATACGATCTATCGAGAACGAACGCGGATACTCTGATGCAAAGACCGCCGAGGCACAAATCGAACCAATATACATACATATAGTGCAAGAGTGCACGGTCCATTGAATCGCGTATAGCGAATTTTTCAATGAATCCAGACTATACTCAAACACCTGGAATAAAAACTATTTCGTTGAAAAAGTTCAAGTATATGGTGTTGATAACTCTGTACGTCATGAGAGTATTGTCTCTCAAAAAGGATATGAAACGGATCTTTGTTATTTTTTTATTGAGAAAATTTCAGCATGATTTTTCAAATATAGTAAACTAAAAATTTTCGAGGAAAAGTGGATGAATATTCAGATATCTATGTTATAAATGCAGCATTATCACTCGAGGCTTACGACGAACCTCTCGTTTTCTTCTCTCCAGGGTGAGAGAGAAGAGAGTCTCGCGGCGTTCATCCCGAAGGAAGTAGTCGATAAAACTGGTTTGACGAGTGTGCGCCCGCGAGGCTCGCTGCTGAGAGAGCAGCGACTCCTTCCCCCTGGTTTAGCGGCTGGCCGCCGTCTCGAATGATCATATAATATGCTCTACACGATAGAGGCTGGCTCTCCCTCCCTTCCGCCCCGGATGCTGATATTGCGAAGCCAGACACAGTTTCGGAGCCCGCAGACACACGTTCGCTTTTTCCTCATATAAGTGGCTACAGGTATTAATTTTTTAAAACACTTGCACGCGGGTACGAAACGTCTCGGTCATCCTCGGACACCGGTTTTCGTTGGAGATCATTATACCTGTACTTCCGAAATCATCACGCGCGAGAGACTGGGACGAGTCGCTCGTCCGTAGCCTTTTCGATCGCAGAAATGATAGAGGATATACACGCCATAAAACGATGTTTTTCCTTCACCTCTCGTATACATTTCTCTTATTCATTTTTCTCTCTCAAGACGCTTCATCGATCTGGATTAAAAAGGAGGATTAATGTGTTGTTGAATTTAAATTTTCTCATCCTCCACGCTTCGCTCTTGCATTTGCATGAAAATTACTTCGTACCGCGTGTATTTAATTTAAGTTTAAATTTCTGTTAATTTCGAATATCTTACAATCGTTATCTCCGAAGTTTTAATCGCAACGAAAATTGTAAACAAATGGAGAGTAATTTTTTTACCGAAATAATCCAATCATAAATGATTTTCACTCGGCGAAGAAATGGATTTTAATGCAATAACATTTTTTTTTCTCGTTAACAACTCGTTAAAAGAATTTTTCGCTACTTTTAACACATAAATACGTTATAAAATTTTCCATCAGGCTCGATATTTATTATGAATTCAATCTGTACTACACGTTTTGCGAATTACGAACAAGGGTTCGAGAAAGCACAAGAATAAAAGGGAGAAGTGGGAGCTGGAGGCGACTAATCGAGATTGTCTTCGTTTCGACATGCGGGGAAAGCGAGACGATGGTGGAATACGTGCGTGCACGCTCTCGAAGGGGGGCGATCGGACGGGAAAGAAAAGGAAGGAGAAGAGAATAGAAACGCGGTTAATTATTAGCAGACATGGTCGGTTCGATTAAAGCGCGTAGGCAGTCTCGGAACGTGTATAAAAAATAAAAAAAAAGAGACGAGAAGAGAGGCTGCGAGAGTGGTACGAAATAAAAAAAGAAAATACGCTTTCGTTGGAATCTCATCCCTGCCGCAATTGCCCACGTATTTCCTCATCTTCTTTCCTTTCCGATTTTCTTCCTTCTCCTCTTATTTTATTTTATTATATGCGTTAAGATGTACTTCTCCTCTCGTTTTTCTCCTACACCACGCATTTTATTTTTCCTCAACGTTCATATACTCATCTGTACCACCTCGCGATTTTCTTTTTATTTTCATGTCCTTGTTGGACACACGTTCCCGCGTGCTTGTACGTTCCCGTGTACGCGCATGATTGGCACGCCTCCGCGCGTTATACCGGACAGGTAAATGAGTAACCGGGAGAACGCTGATTGCCCGTCTCACGTCTCTGGAGAAGGACTCGCCGAAGTCGATTTTGCCAGTTCATTAGAACGTGAATTAGCGCTGAAAAGACAACCTGATGAGATTGGACAGTCTTTTCAAGTTTCGAGACAAACGACGCATTATTTACATTACGGAGTCAACTTGCTAGAGATTTGATTAATTGATGATAGATTTTAATTTTACTGGAAGTTCATTTCGCTGTATGTCAACCTCAATATGAGACATCGATTCAATTTAAAATTTTTCAATAAAACTGAATGTAATATAAAAAAAATGTTCACAAAATGATTCTCTCATTCTCGGGAGGCAAACTTTTTCAGCTTTGAACTATGTTTTTTTTTTTTTGAAAATAGAAACAATTCCTTGTCGCACATGGATTCAAATTTTTCCTATTCAGGAATTCCATTTCTCAGGTTGACAAAACCTATATGCGAAAGAAAGAGCATTATTCTTGCTGGTCCATTCTCACTCCTTCTTTTTTGGTGCCTGGAAACCCGCAATGTTTTACGCTATCACGCCGTCCGCATCTAATCACCGACAAAGATGCATTGTTGCGACTGAGCTGACGGATTGCAACGAGGCCCGAGACTCGGAATACAAGCCAAAGAGTCGACGTGCATGTGTGCAGTCTCTCAGGCAGAGAGCAACTTGGATGTGTGCACGTACATCCGCGCGGGTTTTTAATGCCGCGAGAGCCGTAGGACGTATGTACGTGGAGAAAAGCTTATCGCGAAGAGCTCGTACGATCCTACCAGCTGATTGGTTTTCTTGCTAAATGCGCGGTCAACGAGACAAGATCGCACTATACGTGCGTATACGCGTTCGCTCTTGCATCTTCGCCGGAAAATCTGACGCTGCTGTTTAGTACCTATATAGGTAACATTCAGCTTATTAGCGGTGTGCGTATAGAAGATCAGAGAAAGTCCCGATTGTGAAGGGTCTCAGTCTATGGACGGTGAAACTGAATTCCTTCTAAAGATGTTAAAATAGCGCTCTGAGCGAAATAAATCGATTGCAGAATATCAGACTTAACAGGACAAAGACTTGACGCGAAATAAAAATAAAATTGTACCGTCTCTATTCGTCGTCAATACATTTTATATAATTGGATATCGTCACTAATATTGTGTATGTGTACAACTATTTTTGTGAAATAACGCTAACGGCTTTCTATAAAGAATTTAATAAAGTGTGTATTGTCGCGTTTTTTATCAGAGATTACTAGGAAACCTGGATATCTCTGTATGAGTATTTCTGATGGAAAATGAATACTATACTTTTTTTAGAATACAAATCATATCGATTTGTGCTAAAAGGAAAAAAAAGATTGAGGAGGAATTGGAGAGGATAACTCTCGCTCGGCGAGTCTGTTTACCGAGTGCTGAGCTTAATACTCGCTCTCTGCTTCCGCCTCACGGGTGTTTCTCTTGATTAATGGCTCCGGAACTGGGTTCTCTCGGGTGCACGTTCTCTGGTGGACTTCGGAAAAACAGCGTTGCGAAGAGCAGATCGGGAAGCGAGATTGTGTGCTCGCGACGAATCGAGATGCTTATTTAACTGAATAAAAATATCCAAGCGAATAAAACGTCGAGAGATATTACGCGCACACATGAAATCTTCGATACTAGAATAATTTCATATTTGGGAACATTGGTGAATCGTGCAAAAAGGAAGAGTTTGATGAAATACGCAAGGGCAGCTGATCGCAAAAGTCAGCTTTTGCCTCATCCCACTTGTCAGAAAAGTAAGCTTTGGGACTTGACATATCCACTATAAGGTCAAATAATTTCCGGTTTAAAGTGCTCTGCTGTCACGGCGATCATCAGCTGAAGTTACCGGAAAGCACCCCATGTATGTATGTACATTGTATGTACATACATATTTCTCTTGCAGCATGAAAAATTTATGTTTATTCCGGTTTGCTACTTCCACTATACGTCAGAACGTGAAAAACGCTTTTTTATCGAATCCGGATGAGATGAATTAAATGGTATAACACGAAAAAAGTTTTAACCTGTCATATTTGAAGATTTTTCACCACTCTTAGTCAAACAATTTTCTTTGAAATCGTTATAAATAAAATCGTTGAAAATGACATAACATAAACGCTAAATACATAAATCCATTTATTTGATGCCCTCGCATAAAAAGTTTACACTTTCCTTCTTTTTAAAGGCCAGCACTGCGTGAATGGTTGTAATAAAGAGAATGAGAAAGTAGGAACGAGCGTACGATATGCCGTTTTATAAAAAAATGTCATAAAAGGTATATGAATATCCGTATGAAACGGATATTTCGGACAGATAAATAAATTCGCGAGATTTGTCGCACGTGCGCGCAAGATGCGTTCCCTCTGGCATTTCCGATTGTAAGAGAATCCTGTGTTTCATTTTCATAACATACAACAACGCAAGAAAATGTTTCTTTATAACCAATTTCTACAAAAGAAAACATTCCCGTTTTTTTATTTGCCTCGATTCACCAAGTTCAGTTACTCCTCGTAATAATGCGCAATATTCGCTAAGACATATTGCCGGGATATTGCGGTGTTTGCACAATATTATCCTGCTATTAATCAGGATTTCGTAAGGACTCGTGTTAAAGTACACTTGCGAAGAGTCCGAGAGAAAGGGATCTCCGAGCGCATCGAATATACATATTTTGCACCAATATATCATAAACTCTTTTATTTCAAATTTAAATCCAGTACGACGCAGCTCCATAAATCTTTCAATAATTTAGCACAAAACTTGCCAAGGTTTTATTCTAAATTCCAATTGAAAGCATAACTTTTCTCAGGGTTGAAAATCATTACGGTGTTTAAATAATATATAGTGAAGGAAAGGGTTTCATAAAGTGAATACACGTCTTATTTTTGTAATAATAGATATAGGTAAATTGACAGTGAAGTGAACAGTCGCAGAGGCGAGGGTCAACTGACTGCTGTCCTCGCGCCGAGCGCGTTCCCCCTCTATGAGCGCCGCTCCGATCCGATTGGCTAATGCTTGAACTGAAGGGCCTCGGCCGATTCAGGGAACCGCTCGACCGTTTTTCAAATTTGGGGAATTTTCTCTCTTTCCCAAATATTTCTCAGTACGTTCTGTTCAGAATCATGTATTTTCGATGGAGCGTGATTCTGCTTTTTTGTCCCAATCTTGCTAATTAAAGTACTATTGGGTGATTGCAATTTTTTAATAGGAAGTTGTGATGAAGGTTATGGATTATTTCACGACGAAGTTTTGTTGCTTAGTGGACTGTATTTTCGTAGAGATGTTTTTGACAGAATATTTTTCACGGAAGTGTTACAAGTTTGTCGTGTACGGTCTTATAAAGGGTTTACAAAACAATAATTTTTTGATGGTATGGATGAAGTATATGTATGTTGATTGGTTTACAAATATAGCAGTTAGTTTCCAAATATATAGTTTACAAATAATTTCGAAAAACGCACATTTTCTGAAAAACCCTGAAATACTAAAAAATGTGCACGCCAAATGTTTCGGATAAAAATGATTGCTTGAAAAGTCCCGGGTACGGGGAAATTTTGGTTTTTAAGCCTTTTAGGGTGGTTCCACAATAAGACGTTAGTCGGTGTCGGAAGTCGCGCGCATGCGCTTTTGCATCGTCGGTAGTCGCATTTTGCATCGAAACGGCCGATAACCGCCGCACGGTGCGACTTCCGACACCGACTAACGTTTTATTGTGGAACCAGCATTATGGCACGGTACTGAAAAATTGGAAACAAAAAGGATAAAGATGAAATTTGGTTTGGCTTAAAACAAGAAATTTTGGGGAGACCCTTTTTTATGGCTTGATGAATTTTCTTTGAAATACTCTTATTTTTAAGTAATTCATATTCGCATACAATGGGTAGGTATGAGTTGCATAACATCCTCAAAAATTTTTATTTGGATTTGAATTAGGTATGGGTCCAAATCTGCCTAACCCAAAACAGAACTTTTCCCTGCACACTTTTCAAAAATTTAGCTTTACATAACTGGAGGGATTTCATGCATAATTACCGAATCATTCGAATTACAACGGCAGCGTCGATGTAGTCAATTGGAAGTTCGAAGAAAAACCACCAGGGAATGGAAGCTCACCTAGAAAACAGAAAGAAAAGACAAACTGGAGTTAGTTAGTAATCTCGTAATTTAGAGCGATGTGCTAGGAAGCAGGAAGTAAAAAGAATTAAAGCAGGAGACGGAACGAACTAATTCGACGTGTCAGATTGCAAAGAACGAACGAGCCCGTTAATCACGAAGCGCGACCACCGAATCGTCGTGTGAATCGCTTCTTTCGCGGACACATACGTATTCTTTTTCGGCCCGTCGCTATCTCTCTATACTGACACTGCACACATACATGAACATATAAAAACTTTTCTCTCCACCGTGAATGTGAAAAAGAGAACGAAAGAGAGCCAGAATCCAATAGTTCGCTTCGATTGGATCGATTTTCCAGTATTCTCGCCACCGTTCGCTTCGCTGGAAAACGGCAACGATCGTCGAAGTTGAAGCTCTAAGGGGAGTTAAAGTACTTTCCCTCGTTCTCTTTATTGCATTTTTTCCCCTTTTCGTCGAGATGTCACTCGCATAGTTCTGAATGAGAGCTCTTTAAATAAAACGAGCCATAATCGCGAAAAAAAGCGAGAATCGTATAGAGATTAAACGTTCATTTGTTAAAACTTTCAAACGTTGGTCCAATAAAACGATTATTTCCCCTGGAACAATCAAAGAGCATGTGCCACGACTTTTTTGAATTTTTTGTAAAATCAGTGAGAAAAAGATTTAGTTCAACCGCGCGCAAATTTTATTATATATCTAACGGTTACATGACGCGGTATTGATTGTCTCTTGAAAAGATCCGTAGCGAATTTGTCGCGAGAGATGTCTAACGTTCGCTTTGATTGCACGGGAGTGCGGACTCGTTCGGTGTCCGACCATAGGGAAACATCGGCCCATAACCTTGACACTAATGCCGATAGATTAATGTCGGCAGTTGCGATTCGTATACATACCGTACACGCTGTACTCCGCAGAGCGAAGTCCTCCCTGTCATAGCTTGTACTTTCTGCAGATATATAGACGTATGGTGAAACGAATGCCTGCGTACATCTCTATAGCGAATTGCGTACGTGGAATATACGGCGAGAGATCGACCGACAAATGCTCGCTCGTATATGAGTATTCGATTTATTGGACGCTTCAGACCTCGTACATCCTCCTGGAGCACGAGTTCTCTCGCCCTCTGGTATGTATGTTTTATGTACGCGAGTACGAAAAAACTTTTCGTATACCTCTATATTCCTCCATTTTCTGGATAGCATATATATCTATAAACTGTATTGTACAGTATATATTCTCTATGATTTACACGAATGGCGAAAGAGCTACGAGCTCAAGATTCTAATGGTCGACCGGGGCAAATACGTGCGTGACTGGCTCGCGTATACATCACGCTTTACAAGGAGCTCAACACACGAACCTATAAAGATTAGGCACTCTGCTGAAAATCCGTCTCAACGCGGGTTACAACGGGGATACAAGGTTCGAGATTTGAATCAAAGAGTATTGACTTTTTCTCTACAGGAAAGAATAAATATCGAATAAAGTTTGTTTTTGCACATCGAAAGTTGAGCTAAAAAGGGGTTATGAGGTAACACTTTCATATGCAGATGATATGGAATTCCATGTAAAAGGGGGTAGTAATGGTATAATAGCGCTTTTGAACTCCTTCCGAACTGTTCCGGGAATGGGAACGAGCTATATAGATTTCGAATTATTGAAAATTCAGTACGTCTCTCGCGAACCATCAAGGACGGACTCGAGCGAATGCGAAAATTCGTAGAATGCAATAATCCTGTCACTGGACTATTAGTATGGATTCTCAATCGATATTAAGCCTTCTTGTGCGGACACTTCCTCACCTGCTCGCTCAATTTCCAATTGAAAATTAGAGTTCACAGACGAAGCCTCGTCCGTGCATTTCGGTGATGACCCGTGGTTCAAGTACCGGCTCGTATATCAAGAGTAATAATTTTTTTTCCTTTCTCAGTGAACAGTAAATCAAAGAAACGTAAATTTTTTCCGTCATTATGACCGACGTGGACGATAAGAAAAATAATGTTTACGTTGACCAGCGTGTGTGGTTTCGCATTAAAAGCTCGAAAAAAGGTCAATTTTTCAAAGAATGAATACGTTCATCTCTTTCCTTTCTCGTTACAGCTCGTCATTATTGTGTTTACCCGAATCGAGCAAGGATACACTTTTCATTATTTTTTAACGATCCCATAATGAGAAATTACGTGTGTTTTCTCGTATATTCCATGGATCGTAAAATTCTTGAGTGCCGCGAGATATCGGCACAGAGGCCTGATGTATGTTAATAAAAAAATGGAAGAAAGCGCGCGCTTCGATAAAAATGTTTAATAATATAATAAACAACTCAGAAAAATCTGCAGAAAACACGCTGAACCGACCACGGTATAAAAATTTCAATTGGGGAATAATTGCAGTAAAGTTTTCTTTACAGTGAGTTAACCTCAAAAGTTATACATTTTTTGAAAAAACTATCAACTATAATTTAAAAAATGTCAGAATGACCTCAATCCAAGTTTTTTTTTTGTAAAATTTGTGAACCTTTAGGAATGTGATCTTGTACGCAGAAAGTATCTAACCTTTTGGCCATAAAGGAGAAAGAGCAAAGCGGCAGAGGAAAATTAAGCGCGAATACGTTGCCGCTGTCGTAGGGCCCATCTTGCACACGCGGTTAAAGTCGCTATGCGAGATCCACAGAGTAAGTTGGACAGATTCGAGATAAGTCCCCTTTGGTACAAACGTATGAGCGGTCTAGTCGCCTCTCTTCGCTGGTGCGCCGCGGCAGGGTTATCAGCGTTCTAACCCGGCGACCGGATAACGACCGGACGTAGACACTAAATTATTCATTTGCCCGACGCTATGTCGAGACGTAGAACGAAAAAGGAGAGACGATAATCAGGATGATACACGAACCGTTTCAAGTCCAAAAGTACAACTTTTATTTTACGTGCGAAACTATAACTTGAAACAAACATTTATCAGGGTCGATTCACAAAATCTCATTAAAATTATATTAAATGCTGCTGAAATGAATGTTTATTATTGTAGATTATAACCACCGAGTTGAACACTTGAAAAATATGGGTACTCGCTGTTACCGATCACAAAAGTAAAAACCGTAAAAAACAACATTTTTGATCAGGAAAATACATATAATAACGGTGGTGGAAAGAAATTGGTGGGTTGGACAGAATGGTCATGCACAAACGGCGGAAGGTCCGAACACCCGGAAGCAAGGCCAACGGGCGAATAAGATTCAATGAAAGCGTCCAACGCCCCGAAGTAACTTCGTGCCGTATAGATTGTGAATTTTCTGACATAACAAGCTGACACATACGTCCAGAGAAATGGAAGGGAACTATGTATGTGTGAACGTACTTTTTGGTACACATCGGCAGCTGTTGCTCTGACTTGGTATCGTTGGCGAGAGGAAAAATATTTCATGCAATTTCGTATACAGTCTCTTTGTCTGTTTCTCTCTGTCCTCTTTTCTCGGTCTGGTAGATTTGCGGCGGCAGGAGAATATAATTGAAGGAAACTAACAAAACCAGGAAACTCTGACGTTGGACATCAAAGGGCCTCCCTACGAGGGGACCGTAACACGAGAACTTCAAGGCTCTCTCACTTTTCCTTTTTTCTCATTTCATGCCAACGACACAATGACGGATATATTGTTAGCGAAATCGTTTAGAGGCGAAGGGATAAAAATGAACTTCTTTCGAAGAAAATACAGTACCGTGGGTAGTACGACTGTACGTATACATATATCGTACAGTGAAAGTGCATTCTTCTCTCACGGATGTCTGGTATAGACTTTGCGAACTTGGAATCTGAAAATTATACTGCTCGGGAATAGCCGTTTTTTCGGTCTCAGCACTCAAAAGTAAATCTTCACCAACTGATTGTCCCAATTTTTCGGAACGAGTAGAAAAACGATACCGAAACGAATATTTTATACTTTTCGCCCCAGGCAATACAGTAAAAGGGAAAAGTAATATAAAAAATGAGGATAGTAAAAAAGGAAGAAGAGGCAGTGAAGATTACGAGACATCCACGAGAATATGAAATTTGCACGAAGAGTAAATTTCAAAGGTGGCACAAAAGGCACTTGTGCATAAAAAAGGAGCGAAAGACAAAAGTAAAACGGAATGGAGAAGTGAAGAAGAACGCACACATGTTTTTGCGCTCCCTGGCGGTTGACTCTCTGTTTCTATCTTTTCTGCTCTTTCCTTCTGTGCTCGTCTCTCTTTCTCTCTCTATATCTTACTCTGTCTTGTGCATCTGCAGCTTCTTCGATAAACACAGAGGTGGCATAACGACGTGCTCGGTTCGCGAACAACATCTATACAGTAGTTGTCGTTAGCGAAACTCGTTCCACGGGTGAGGCCGGGGTTGGTCGTCGATCGGTCGCCGATCCTCTTTCTTCCTGCGCACTCGGCAAAGAGGCTGACTGCCGCTCACGCCGGGAGGTCGAATCTTAACGACTCTCGTGCACAGCTAACATCATGCCTGTTTACACCCATAACTGTCGTTAAAGCGCGGGTGTTCTTAAAAGCGGACAGGCTAAACTAACTATCACGCTGCCTTCGATGGTATTAGGGATCAAAAGCCGAGTCGACTCGCACGCCACAAACTCTCTTGCTCGGCACGGTAGCTTTGTCGCAAATTTTATTCCTCCGAGATCGCTCCAATAAATAAAGGTTTTTCGCCGTTTCTCTTTGCTCGTCCTCGGAATTTTTCCAACCTCTGATGATCCGAATCTCCGTGACGACGTTGAATAAATAGAGGCGAAACGACGATATATATTTTATATTCCCTTCCAAACTGCATACCCGTTCCAGCATCTGGAAGTATACACTTTTCTCTTTAACCTCTAAAATATATACATATATTCAAATCCTACTCGCTCATGGAGAAATGAGAATTGCGAATGAACTTTAAATGAGGTGCGCCGCGAGATGTCATCACAGGACCCGGTAGACTCGTCTTTACGAAGCGTCCGTTATTCCTCCAAGGTTCGCTGACAAATTGAGCCAGAGAGGGTTCTCTGCCGCATCACAGGAATGCGAGAATTAAAACCTTGAGCGAAAAATTTATATTTATTTACCCTGCGAATTAAATTCTACAGTTCATCTCACCAGGTCGCGAGGAAACTAAATGACTCGGCGGGAAACCGCTTAACTTTCTGGAAGAATAAAAGAAGCGGTACTTTGTTATAGAAGTTTTTTTAATAATTAGCGTTTACTCATTCCAAAGTAAAATAATTGTGAGAAAACTTTTTGTGTCGATGATTTGGAAAAAAATTGATCTCTCGTGCTCCTCGGGGAATGCGAACCTGATCGAATGCCATTTCGAAGCAAGAAGCTGGTGAATTCCGATGAAGAAGAAACTTTATCATTGCCAGCTGCATAAATTCCTTCATTTTAATGCAAGGGAGGATATAATTGCAACAGACGAGGATGATGAACGGGAAAGAAGAGCGAGACGTCGGTTCAGCATACTTCCTCAAGAATAAGTTTTCCAGTGTGCGGATTCAAGGCAAAATACGTTAAAATATCACTCTGTGCTAAAGAGTAAGCCAATGAGTTTCCAGGCTGAAAAAGAGGATGGTAAGTGGGTAGTAAGAAGTTTGACGACTCGAGAGTGTGTTAGTGTATAGAGTTCGACCTCGAAATGTTCGCCCGAAGACAGGAGAAAAGTTGCCTCGACGGCGCTCTAGGAATGGCTCTGAGGTGGAAGAAGCCAATTTGAGATGCAACGTTTCACCGACAAGGAAGTTGAAGTCCTGACACGAGACGGTCGAGAAAATCCGTCGTTAATATATATTGTCAAGATACTGGAAAAGTATTAGCGCTGTGTCAATTACATGCATCCTTCTTCACTTGTTAATTAAAACAGCTGTCTTAGAGATAACAATAAGGCCAATCAAGATCCTCGTCTATGTGAATCGGTATATTCCTTAATTGAATCAGTTCAGCATAATTGACACACTGTTTTAAAACTTTTTAATCAACCAGTATAATTTTTCTAGCTGAGCGATGATAATTCAATGATTGCCTCATATACTCGATGAATGAGAAAATTATGAATGCTTCTTCTTGGGAATATCTTTTTTAGGGCGGCAATAGTTAGATTACGGATGATGAGAAAATCCAAAAAGTATTCAAAAATTTGAATATGACTCTGATTATGACTACATAGCCTCTATACTTACGTCAGAATCATTCAAGTGCCTCTTGATGTACTAAATTTTCATCGCGCATCCAATCCACCTTGCTTTACCGTAAAAAAGAGATATCAAATTTGTTTATCAATATCAATGTTTCGACAAAACATCAAATTTACTCTTGTTGTATACAGTAGTATTATACTTTTTTATTATTACTCAAGAGTGCATGGAAGAATTTCATCAAGCTCGTTTTTTTAAATTTTTTTACCACTAAATCTTTCATTTTTTTTTCTCAAATCCAATGTGCATCATTTTTAACACAAAATTGAGAAAAGCTATAAATCCGTTGAATTTGTGTTTTTGCGTAAATCCGATATTTTTCACATCGTTTTTGTAATTACGAGGATATGCGTCAGTAGGCTAGGATCTGGGAGAATTAATGGTGGGAATACGAGCACAGTGACGCAGAGAAAGCTTTACCACTCTGTTTGCTCGAGATTGGAATTTTAACGAGGTCAAATTCGTTTGTTTGATCATCATTGTTTTTACGCGTCGTTCAAGCGAAAAATTTGTTTCGGACACACGCACTGCATGTCTGCGAACACATGGAGACGAGTATTTAACACACCGTATAACGAACACATAGTAGACTGACGTTTTTCGAAGCAGCGCGAAAATCAACTATGAATTTTGTTCGCGAAATTACATCATCGATCGGTCACGAATAACATAAAACGCGGATAGTATCGGTATTTACAAAAACTTGAAATAATGAAAATATTCACAAAAAGCCACTAAAAGCTTTTTCCATCAAGACCGACCAAATTGCTTTAGTAATTAAATCTTAATTGTTTCACGCTGTCGACGCGTGGTTTTTTTTACTGCGAATATTTATTTGAGCATAAAAAATCCGGAACTCAAATTAATGCACGGACGAATCAAATGGAAAATATAAAAAGAGGTTGATATGGTCCGTGGAGAATATTAGAACTTTACTATTTTGCACAAATATAAAACATTGCTTTCGAAATGAAATAACGCTCTTGCTTTTATCTCGTGAAACTTTGAGTAAATATTCGAGAAAGTATTTCGTAAGTAGCTTGCGCCAACTTTTTCTGCCTATGACGGAGTCATGCACTGTCATGGGGGCGTATATATGTATGCACCAAAAAGAGGCACATACGAACTGCATACGTTTGAATCAAACTTTGAAATTTCGAACGCATCCTGCTCTCCTCATCCATCGTTGCTCTTTGATTTTTCTATCTTGCATTTGACCTATATGGTCTGGAATATATGTGATATCCATGTTCGCGAATAACGAAGTTCTGCTAACATCCCAGTGCACTGCTGGAATATATGCACGAAAGTTACTACGTGAAAAACTCGCGGTCCTCTCTCGTTTCCTCTCAGTTTGCATATATTTTCACTTCTGAGTGTTGAGAGTCCCTTAGTATGTAAAGTATATATATGCATACATCTAGAACGAAGTATTTGTAAGTATAAAAAAGAAAAAAATACACAAGAGAGAGAGAGAGAAAGAATGGGCCGCTAGCCACGGTAAAAGTAAGTTTCATGAGCCTAACGTATAGATACGGGTATAAAAATGAGCGAGTGGAGGTTGGCAACATCTTCAGAGATATTGTCCAAGTTTGCGGAACTCCAAGAGAGTGCTATATCCGCGTTAGAGAGCACAGAGCGCTTTTTTCCATAAGTTACAAGCAGTGTTCTTTTCCTCTTAATTCTATACACAGCTGTTTTTTCTTGGCCAGACTCTCGCTTATTTTTTACGTTCCCTCCATCGTGCATGCACTTTCTCGGCATACTTCGCGTTCACGTCGAGCGTTTCAATTTCTGCGGCAAATCTGGCCTGTCAGAGTTGTCTGACAATTCGTGTTTCTCAGACACATCGATTGGAATGTAAATCCGGGAACAGTCGCCTCGACATGCACTAAATCGTGTACGACGTTGATAAAGGTGTAATTGATTAACACACTCGGTATTCTCATATGACGTGAGAGCCGCAAACGGGTTAATACAGCAGCCGATATATTGGAGATGAGGAGTAACGGCAATATTGAAACAAGGTTTTGTGCACACAAGACTCGCCGTTTCTGTCGCGAATTTGACTCATCTCTCACACGGTTAGTCTCGCTTACTGTGACCTCAACGCGCTTGCCAGTTTCCCCGTTTTTGGCGACAAAATTTCATAACTCCTGTAGTCTTCTGAGATGCCGCGCACTGCCACTTCGAAATTCTAAAGCGACAGACAGAATCCACATGTCTCTATGTATCTTGAGTGCACGAGAAAAGTTGCAAGACGGAAAGAGGAGAAGGAGAAGAGAGAGAGACGGAGATGAAGCGAGGAGTTCAAGGTAAACCTCAGAAGAGAGGCAATATCGCTCGGCGGGAATACAACCTCCGAGAGATTCACGTCTCAGCGAGCTCGCGGAACTTTCTCTCGAAATAAGTCGGAAATATATGTATGAGTTTCATGCGCCAAATATTGAAAACCGAATCGGCTATTTTTCCCGCTGGATTTCAATTATCCGCTTTTCGATTTCATATATATTTTTGAACTTATGATTAAATATAAATGATTCATCTAATATGAATAGAAAAAAAGATCTACAATAAGCGAAATATCTTTATCGAAGCTCAAAAAAAAAACGTTGAGAAATGAATTTCGTAATGTGTCGCACGAAATAAAAAAAAACACAATATTCTTGTGACCTCGTTTACCACGATCGCTCTCTCCGAGTCGCGAAATCTTCTCTCGATTTTGTAGGCATATTCCGCAGCAGGACTTATCTACATCGATATTCGCAAGCGTGGATATACGACGGTGAATAATGTATAAATATGCATGTAATCGCGATTGCTGCATTGGCCTCGAAGTCCTCGAAACGGTTTCAGAGCAGACAAAGCGCTCGGAAGTTTCTCTCTCTTACTCTCTGGAAGTTACTGATTGCTCTCGGCGCGTAATACCACGTGCGTTACGATAATGACCGGAGGATTGGTAAGAGCCCCGAGTACGCATGTGTCTCTATATAGCTCGCGTTCAACGAGAGAGAAAGGGATGAGAAGAGAGTGAGGGAGCGAAAGAGAAAGAGAGAAACGTGGCACGGTATTATCGAGTGAGTGCCTGAGGGTATTGCGATTTAACGGCTGTACTGTGTGTTCTCGACGGTCGCCGTACTTCGTCGAACGTAATGAAATTACCGCGAGCGAAAGAGAGAGAGAGAGAGAGAGAGAGAGAGAGGAGGATAGTTGGAAAGGGAAAGACAACGGTAATGTGTATAAGCATATTTGCATGTATACGGTATACACATGGTAAAACGTACAGTCCGATATCACCTGTCAAAAGTTTGTGGCGCGGTGAGAGAACCGACCGAGAGCCTCCGATAGGGGAATAAAATGTATGGGCGCATAATATTTTACGTGTGCATATATACGGACGCAAATATGCGCATATATACACGGAACGGTTTTGGTATATTAATCGCGTTCAATGAATTGATTATTAATTATGCGGTATCGACACAAATCCATACGCGTGCGCAGAATTGCATTTATATTTTGGAAAATAATTCTTGTGTGCTCGAGTATCGCGGGAATACGTAATGAAGCACTTGTTGAAATGAGAAAAAAAAGAACGTTATATGCCTACGGTATTCGAGAGGAAGAGGCGTGAGTTCTATATGCACTCGATTTGTCTCTAATACATTTCTTGTCTAATAAACTCGAGCTCCAACCAGCTCGCGCAACACACTATCGTTTCATATGAAATTGTATTTATATACGTACATATGTTTATTTGATTCCAGTGTTTGTGAAACACGCGTGTTCACCGAGTATTGCAAAATAACTTGCGTGCATTATATCGTGGATACGAAACGATCTGTGTAAAGATCAGCTTGTTACGCGCCTCAACATGGCTCGATTTCGCGAGAATAATGCGATTTTTTTGATATACTAATGACCAACTCGATTTACAAGCGAGTACACGTTTATCCCGTGCAAAGATTGTTAATTGGAGTTGAGCAGGGAAAGTGTGAAATATTTATTCCCTATATATTTGTTATTCTTCGAACGCGGGGACATGGAATTGCAAGATCGCATTTTTTTCCACAGCGCCAACAAATTGTTACAAAACATGTATATTTTACGAGAATTTTTATATACTTATAGGTAATTGAGACCAACATTTCTTTACCAAATTTTTGTTCACTCATTTGCACTTACGGAAATTTTTTTGCTGCTCCAACGGTGTACACAGGATACATATGTATACTTTGTTCAACGTACGTGTAATAAAATATGCATTATATAGTTTTTGCTGTGAACGTATGTATGTATAAACGTGTCTACATACATACGTTCAATGTCCGCGACGTTGACGGACGACAGACTTTAATTTGCCAGCGCGTTAAGCCGATTGCGGTTTAACTAACCGGGAGAGAAGCCGTGCAACGTGTTCAGCTACGTAAACGCGATCAACGACGAAAAGTGAGCGTCTCGCAAACTTTAATGTTCAGACGTGTATGTGCGCACAAACACGAATATAAATTCGCCTAAGAAAAATGCTTCAGATCCGTTCTCGATATTTTGCCTCATTTATATATTGTTTTCTCTCTCTCTCTCTCTCTCTCTCACTTTTTCTTCCTCGGCGAACCTTCGGAAAAATTTTATTCGCTTTTTTGTTAGCTCATTCATGCTCACCGACTGCCGGTTTCATCGATTTTGGAATTGAGCCAGCAGTTTACTCACCTTTCACACCGGAGGGACAGGGAAAACTGCTTCTCTATTTTCGTTCCCTTTTCTCTGTCTCTATCTCTCTTTCTCTCTGCGGCTTTTTACCTGTTTACTGTTATACCTGTATACGCCTGTAGGAATAGCCGGGCATATATTAGCTAGGCTTGTACAGCGGAAGGCGTCTACGATATTTCATTCTGTATGTAAAAATTGAGTGGCTTGTGCTTTTTCGTCAGCGTTAAATACCTATACATGAGCGACCGGCAGAGGCAGCTTCGATCTTCCCCGTACGCGTGAGCACTGGAAAAAGTCATTTTCTAAAAACTTCGCCATATGTAAAAAACTGAAAGAGAGGCATGAAACCCAATAATACATTTTCGACAGGCCGTATACATGTAATAGAAAACAATTCCAGAACCGTGAGAAAGGAAATAAACGAAAGGCACCATTTTTTCCTGTCTCCGTTATTCGTTGGGAAACATTAGTCTAATAATAAAGATCGTACGAAAAGAGTGTTTTCATTCCCGTACTCTTTTTAATCTTTCAGAGAGAAATTTTGGATGCGCAGCGACGAGATAAGAAATAAAAAAGTGATCGTACTTATAAACACGCCTGTGAAGTCAACGAGCCCGGATGCAGCCAAAGCTCTGGGCATCGGTTCGCTGATCGCGTATACGAGCGCTCGTGGAATGCACACATGTGCTCGAGAGAATAGAAGCAGCTCGGGAGAAGGGAATATAAGGATGGAGAAAGAGCAGTCAGAGCGGGAAGATAAGCTACGAACCAATTGAGACTTAAAGTGGATAGTTCAGGAATGCGGTGCGCTTTACCCCGGCTCTGAGGCTGCTTGGACGAGGATCTAGATGTATAAATATAAAGGAATCGTACAGAGGGAGGACCAAACGGGTCAGAGAGCAGACAGACATCTTGCCTATCCGATGAAGAAAAGACGCGCGAGAATCTTGCGATAGAAAAGGATAAATGAAGCGAGAAGAGAAAAGAAAAAGAATAGTGCTGTTATATTCTTCGGTCATTCTCTCTCGTAGGATTAAAGCTGAGGGTTATTGTCATAGTTGTGTACACATGTATATGTATAGAAGATGCGTCTTCTAGCTAGCATATTATAGAAGCTCTTCCATCTCGTTGAGCTGGATTATAGACTATCTCTTCGTCGCGCACACCGAGAGATACGGATGCTAATGCATGCACGTATACGTTCGCATAAATAAAATTTGCCTTATCGCTTCACACTTTGCGAATATTTCGTTCTCCCCGGAGTTCATCGTTATGCCAAACACTTAGCACGTACAACACGGGCAAACAAAAAAGTCGTATATATAGCTCGAAACCGCTCTAAACCATAAATTCAAAAAGGCATAAAAATTTGTAAAAATTAATATTTGTACCGAAAAATGTCCACCCGTTGGTTTCTCAAAATTCTTAAAGAAAGTGAGGGGTAATGAGTAAAACTGACAATAAGTAACGGGTAATGGAAAATACATCTGCGGTGATGGCAGCTAGTAATAATCTAAGGTGGCTATAGAGAAATGATTCGACGGTTACTGTTTAACGGAGTGTCTGTTGGGTCTAGCAGTGATTTGTATGTATATCCACTATGCTGCGAGGGGCTGTGGTGAATGTCGTAAATTCATTGAGACCCGTACAAACGCATAAACTATACTTAAGCTATACGTGCACTCCATAAGGTCAGACTAGAGAGGGAAAGAGAACAGTATGGCGTTCGTCCAGATGAACATTGCGAAGTTCTATCATCGGGTTTTTGAATAAAAGTGATGTGGAAAGAAGAACGAGAGAGAGAGGGAGCACGTTCGATGAGTTATCGTTTAAGGCCAGAGGCATGCTCAAAGGATAAACACAACGTGATACGTTGTTCGATGCCGATGTAAACTGATGTACATTTGAGGCAGTTGGCACGTTACTACCGATCTTGGCCGATGAAAGAGAACGGTGGAATGCAATGAACAAATCGCTCATGCGCTGATAAAGAGAAAGAGAGAAGCAGAAGGAAGAGAAAGCTCTGCGAGGAAACCGGATTAATCTCATTTCAACGCGGCAGTAGACACTCCAACGAAATTGCTAGCTACTTTGCTCGCAACCTCTCTTCGCTCCTCCATCTACTCTGTTCTCGTTCTCGCAGATTGGTGAAATGAGATTGAATTCAAGCCGCCGATACAAAGATCAGATAATCGTTAGGGTACGTGTATTGCACGGTTGAGCCTCGAGATTTGGCGCAAAGTTTTTATAATCGAAGACAGAGAAAGTTTTGGCGAAGCGAATGATTGTTCGTAATTACAAAATTGCTCGGACGATCGTTTCGATAAAGGTTCACCCGTAGTGTTCATTATTCGGGCGACGATTTCATCAAACTATTTTTATCGTAACAAATCGCAACTAGGAAACCATCGCTCATCGGTCGTGCCTTCTCGTGACAAAATATTAACGACGTGATGAATCGAATTTTTTTTCCTCCAACAGGAGAAGAAAGAAAGGACGAGAGAGAAGGCACGTGCTTGGAATATATTTCAGATGGCGAAGGTGGAATCGCAAATGCCGTTCTGCGGTGATGTATACGAAACGCTGGAATGGCTTCTAGAATCATTCGTATCGTTGTCGCAAAATAAACGAGCAACTCGACTAATCCGATGCTAATTTCATGCCATGTACACGTGGCGAACGGTCATGGCGAGAAAGCCTCGTGTCTCCGTTACACTGGACCAGTTAGTAATTTTATTTGCATGCCGTACAATCGGACTCCTGGTTTCCAGCTCTCGTCATTTGCGTTTCGAATGATATTTCGGCCATCATTTACTGATACGAGCTCGCAAATTCGATTCGCGCGATAAACCGAACCCTCTGACAAAGTCCGCGCATATATTTTTCGATTTATGAGTAACTCCGCCCTGGAATTAGAATCCATTAGTATTCTTTGGAGAACCATTCGAATTCTGCGAAATTGATCGGAAAAGGAGAGTCGGGACGGTAATCGTTTCTTAGGTATAAAATTGAATGGGAGCGACCGTGGACCACCAGAGGTCCAAGGTTCTCTGCTTTGCAATGCTAGTTAGCTCTTATCTTGTATACATTGAAGTTGGCCTCCCTTGCTGCCTGTTTGTGTTAATAGAGAATAGACTTTCGCTCCTGGAAAGTAAGGGCGCAGAACTGGTACTCGATAATGGTTATACCGTCTCCATGTAGAACGTGTTCCGATAATGGATGAGAGAAACGTCGTCGTACTCGTTGTCATCCCTTGCGAATAATCGGCCGAAAGCCCTGAGGAGGACTCTCTGAGCCGACCTCGTGCCTCTAAAATGCCCAAATCGATTTCGTGCTATTCCATGCATCGTGTCCCTGCTCGAATGTATCGGAACGTATACCGAAGAAACCGATAATAGTGGTCGAATAAAAATATATTTTGGCCGGACAGTTAACTTTTGTCAATAGTTAACCTTGATGATTAAGTTTGATACGGAACTTTGCGCCTGAGCTCAGGAGTATGGCACATTCAAAACGGAAGTATAAGAATGATTGTTCCGATAGATATTTTTGTTCTCGACTTGTATTTTCGTCGTCCGCGTTGGCGCAAAATCTTTCGTCGTCATTTTTGACAGACCATCACACGGTAGTCTGTCTGTCTGTCTGTCTTTATCAAAGACAGTCACTGTGCGTGAACCAGCGGCTCCAGAGGAGGAAAAAAGACAGCGAAACTATGTACCCGGGAGCACGAACGTGTGAACAGAAAGAGCGGAGCGATGAAGAAGAGATGCCATAGGAATTTGCGGAACTTCCTTGGGTCGTGCTCAAAGGAAATTCCGATCAAACGTCTAGTAAAACGTTTTTTAACAAAAACGGGGATTGTAGAAAAAGATAGATAATAACGTCACATATCCTCAATAATACGAGCAACAGAGAGAAGAAGGAAAAAAAAACGTAAAAAAAGTTAACACCCAAAAAGCCTTGAAATGTGAAATTCCAGGGTCGTAATTTCACTCCTGGTCTGAATTTAGGATGAGCACTTCAAAATACTTTTTGCATGGGATAATGAGGCACGGATTCGGAGGTAAAAGAAAATACGAGAAATTTTACAGCGTGACTCTCACACGAACCATTTCCCTTCATAACTCACTATTTTCCGGGGAAATATATTACAACAAGAGTACTAAAATATAATCGTGACATTTCGTACTAAAAAATTTATATTAAAAATGGCAAAAGAGGAAAAAAACGTTAACGGTCCTTCAAAAAATAAATTTGCTCGGTAAAGTGATGGAAGCGCCAGTAGATTTACATTTGGACTTTTTGCCCGAACTATACGTCAGGTGTATTTTCGTAAGAGGAAAAATGAATTGGGATAACTTGTCATAAGGGCGGTAATACTGTAACGAGATATAAAGAAGAGAAGAAAAAAAGCAAGGGTTTCTGGTTGAAATCCACAGTCGCGATTAAGCCTCGTGAACTGAACACGTGCGACCGAGGTTGGAGTTTTTAAAGTGAACCGTTTCTCCAATATTTGAACATGGGATCTCGCGTGTCTCCCTTGTCACAGTGTGTCCTCGCATATTCCCACGTGGAGAAACGTATGCAAAACCATGACTTTTTCCCCTTTTCTTCTGTTACTTTTTTTTAATTTTATATCTGCCGTACGGCGATTCATTTTTCAGTTGGTAGAAAAGACGAATATAGAAGTGTAGGTCTTTTGCGCGGACGCAAAAGAGAAGGAAAGCAGGGGCGATCACGTTCACGTGAGAGTTCGCCCTCCGGACAAACGTGACTTCTCTTTTTGTCTCTCATTTTTCTCTTTCCATTCGCCTCCTCCGCACTCGGGCTCCGAGAATCGAAGAGCAAACGGAAACGTAATCGGTCCGTGGTTTGACCGTCACATGAGAAGAGGTGGATGGTTTCAAGTGTACGCGAAATTAAATACGAGGAACGCCAAATGAAAAGTGCCATATGTGTATATATTCGCTTGTATTTCTCTCAGTTTTTAATCCTCTGCAGTTTTTTGCGGTGACATATTTATAGAAACAAAAATACGAATTGTGGGCAACAAAATCTTCGATTAAGGGTGACATATGTTTTATTTATGATTCGTGTGCTCTATTTCCTCTTTTTTTACTACCTTTACGTTCTCTGTGCCCATCTGCATAACTTTGATAATTTTTTGTTCCCTCTTCTTTATGCTCTTTGTACTTATCCGTCGAAACAAAAGACAGAGGCCACAAGCGTGGCATTCACGTAGACACGTAGAAAGAGAGTGTAAAAAAGGAAAATTTCAATACGCCCCAGTTGCGTGGCGCTCCGGCAAAGCAGCCTCGCAGGAAGGTGCTGGTGGCCCGGATACGCGTTAATGATGATGAATGTACAAGTGGAACCCAACATTTAGAAGAGTGACCGAGAGAGTGCTCAAGCGCGCGTACGTTTCTCTCGAGAAAAAAGCAGACATTGCGTAAAAGAGTTGAGAACGCAGACTCCCGAAAAATATCCATTTTCATTAAAAATTCATTTCATATGATTTTTTTACTCCCGCGGCTTTGACTAAAAGAAAAATTATTTAGATATTCTGAAGAGAAATTTCCATGACTGGTGCTGGGCGCGATTCTCAAATGAATATTTTCCTGTGGAGAGCAAAGCAAAAGTAGTCCCAAGAATGCGCATCTGAAGTAAATTCGAAACAAGGGAGAGAAGAAAAGTTCGACTCCCTTCTTCGGTATGTACGCATTTCAAAGCTTCTCTCCGATAAGTTTATTTCTTCGGGAAGAAAAAGGGAGGAATGAGAATGAGAATATTACATAACGAATAGCAGTAACAAGGTCGTTAAGAAACGTCGCGGTAAACTGAGGGCGCGGAAAGCAAAGCAACGGGAACGAGACGGGTAGAAGAAAATAGAAGGAAATGGACGGAAAGCTCGACGCGTGTAAGAGAGATCGCGAACTGAAAGGTGCTTTTAACGTCGTTTCGAGTTCACCTGGGACTTACTTCGTATAGCTTGAATTAACCAACAATGGAGACTGCAATTAACGCTCGTGTCGTCGGAAAGTGTGAGAGACAGGGACGAGACGATGAAACGAAAGAGAAAGGAGAGGCGAGTGCGCACCTTTAAATCACCTACTTTTCGTATAATAATTATTAATGGTGGACACGGTACGAATACAATTTTAAATAAGAATAAGGTAACGAGCCACAGGGCCGATAAAACATTTGTTTTTTAAGCTCTTTTGATACTTTTCGCACCCGTGACGCGTCACTCACACCCCTGTGAATTTAGGACAATGCAAATATGCACAAGGGATAAAGGAGCGTTTAAAGTGCTCAGAAATTATAATAATAATGGCGAGAAAGGACGGAGGAAGAGCTGCTACCTGTGGCTCGTAGAAATAATATGCTAAAAAAGAGGAAAAATAAGGAGTAAGTCTCGTGAGCAAGAGTACACCTTCGGGCCAAGAGAGTGAATTTCTTCATAGCTTCAAATAAGCTTTAAAGCGATGTTACATTATTCCTGATTTTACTCATCTTTTTTATATTTCCTTGAAAAAAAAAATGTTTAAAGAAAAATATTGTAAAATGAATTTGCAATCTAAAATGACGGTGTGCGATAAAATACATATCACAGAGTTATCAAATTCTGTGTTTGCATACCAAACCTCAACGTTCTTGAGCGTTAGTTTAGTACGAACTATGAAGCAAACCTAGTTTCACGAATAATAATGGGCGGACCAATGGGTTCGAGAGAAAACGAGAAACAGAGAGCGAGAGAGAAACGTTCTTTGCGAAGTTGGGAATAGCCGTCTTTTCATTATACGCTCTAGTGAACGGTGGAAAATTTAATTTGAGCAAGCAAAAGATAGAATATAAAACTAACGAATCGCCGAGCCTCGTGTACAGAACGGTATATTGACTATTAATTGCTTTCTTGCAGTGGTGGAAAGAATGAGAGAGAACGGAAGAAATATATACTACCGGGGGTGACCTTCGGTAAACAATTATTTTTTCTTTTTTTTCCCGCAATAAAACAAATATTTCTGTCTGCCAGACGTCATCCTGAGATCACAAAACGCCAGAGGCTGAATGCTCATAAAAAATAACAAATCTAGAAAATTTTTTAATTACAAGCAACACAAAGCATTCCCCGGTGCGGATTCTGTTGTTGGTTCACCTCCCTCGCTTTCCTCTGTTTTTCATTCTTTATGGAAAGATCTTGAAAGGACGAAAAAAGCGTTCCGCTTCAATGTTGCGCTTGTGCGCGGACTTATATTGCACTTGGGTAAGTATTCGTTTATATAGCTGCACAACTCTGCAATTTTTCTGGCTGGTATCTACATGCACGCCAACAGGCAAGTCTGCTTCGCGCGAGTATTCGCGGGAACAGCAGCGAGGACAGTCGCGAAGCGACGAGGCGATTCCACGCAAGTCGCCGACGACTCGTCGCAGTTTTTTTCATTTCTTCTCGTCGCTGTTACCAGGAAGTCTCTTAGTCACCGTGTCGTCGCCGAGCGGCGGAATAAGTTCTGCTACTCATGAGAAAGAGAAAAAAGGAGCGAGATGAGAGACAAGACGAGAGAGTTCGCGACGCGGGACGCGCACGGCCCGATGTCTTGAAAGCGAGTTTTAGTACGCGCCGGGAACGTCAAGTAGAGCCACTGAATCACATAAGCCTCGTGGATAAACCAAGGACACATTCCCAGAGCGCGTACACTGGAGTTTCAATCTTGAAACGTAGAGCTACAAGGGCGTAGAATTTTCAATTTTTTCTACAAGCTTTTTTGTATTTCAATTGCGGAAAATCCATTTCTGAGTCGTCATACTATAAGTGTTCATGTATTTACAAATTAACGCTAAATATTTTATTATTTAAATATTTTCGAACAAAAACTCACAGTGGTGAAACCGAGGTCGATGTTGAGTTCTGGCGGTCCTGCACAAGGTACTCAGCGTTATAGCATAGCCATGATCAAAATTGGAATGAATTGGAAATGGGATGATTACAGGTATCAAAAAAATTGCCGAAAAACAAGCGGCATTGCTATGCAGCTCAATTTTACTTTGTGGCGAAATGGTCTCCTTAGCTTTACGATGTGTTCTTGAACAAAATGCTAGGCAGCTCTTAAAAACATGTCAATAATTTCCACAAATACGCACCTGGCTGCCAGATGTTAATTGCTGCACAAAACAGAGGGAGTACACAAATAGCCATCACAGAATAAGGTTTTCACGGCCCTTACTTACTTTAATGGACAGATACAACGAAGAACGGTCGCGAATGTAATAATAAGGTAATTGGATTCGAATGCATTATACGAAGAGCAATGCCTAACAACTGAATGAAATCCCTTAATCTAAAACTTCGTTACAACTATCATTCTATCATATTTCAGATTTTAATTCAGCAAGATTTTCATTTCTCGACAGTTTCAAAATAAAAAAATTCATATACTGACAATTCTAAAGAGTAACGCGGAACAAAAATAAGTTTACGTATATTTATTCTTTAACCCGATCCTCAAATATTTCACTTGTACACCTTCTTAGTTAGAATGGTACCTTATGATACAAAAGTGTGAAAAGTGGGCATATATGCCGAATAGCATGAAGCTGCGTATAAGCCGAAGGTATATATAGCCGTTGCGATCACACGAAGGTGAGCCTGAATCCATCACAAATGGAACCAAATGCAGTAATTTCAATGGCATTCAGCATTCGATATCCTGGACGTAGTTAAATTTAAAGGTATGGGATTCTAAACCCATACCAAATACCCAAGAGAAATATCATTGCATGATCGACTTCCATAATCATTGTGATATCACTGCAAGTCTGTTCCATTTGAATGCAAATTGACATGTAGAATGAAAAAGGTTATCGCGGTATACTGTAGGAATAATTCAAACTTCTCACATATATATGTAGATGCTATTTTATCATGCTGATTCGACCGTTTCGTACTACAATGGCTACGTAAAAGGTGCGTACCGAAGGGCATTGGAGAAGAAGAGAAGAAGTGATCATGGTCTCTTGTTGTGTATATCTCGTTTTAGTGCTTAACCAAAATGTGATAGTTTCGCGTGGCGTCAAGCTCGTTACGAAACGATTAATTAGTGCCAAAGGTATTGCCGGTCGCATCTCTGACGCAAAGCGGCGAGAGCGATAGGATCAAACGGCTTCAGCGTTGTCATGTAAATTTGCTGAGATCGTAAACCAGCGGTAACAGGCGGAAGGATCGAGAGGATGTGGGAAAGAGAGAAGATAGCAGAGAAGAGAGAGAGAGAGAAAATTGTAGTGAGCATTAGAGGAGGGAGTGGTGAGATGGGAAAGCAACGAGAGCACCACAGAAGACGACAACGATGTTGAAAGGACGAATTCAAGGTAGGCGTTTCAACGTCCAGCAGCTCTGAACCCTCTCCCATCTCTGCAGAGACGAAGTTCGATCGTCGAACCGCATAGATATCGATCCATCGCTTTTCCCTCTCCCTCGCTCCCTCTTCTTCTCTACCGTATACCTCGTTATCTTATTCGACGTTCAATAGAGATATGAACGCTTAGAAGCCCCTTGCATCTCGTCGTTCGAATAATCAATGGTTCCGGATTTATCGTCTATTTATCAAGACTCTCTTGCAGACGGAATACCTCGCATCGTTATCGCCCCTTGAGTAAAAATTGTATTCACCGATAACCCGGACCATTACAGAAAATCTTGGTTTCCATCACGAGCAGACTGACCGCTAGGGCCGTCACTGTATTTTTCAATCATTCAAGGAGATACACGCAAGGTCCAAATTATCTTTGGTAATGTCTAGATTAAGAATAAAGTTCTTATTGAAATTCTCCATTTCGACACATAGTCACTTTCTTCTATTTAACTGAAGATCTCTGACAGAGGGTTCGTTCGAAATTTTCTCAGAAATAAAATAACAATTCGATCGATATCGAAAAGACAGTGAAAGAAAAAGGTCGAAAAAGCTCACCAACATTCCTTTCAAATCCTTAAGGCCTCCGGAATTTTTTCGATCATGAAAATTCCAAAATAAAACTCACCTGAAACAAAGATTCAAAACGTTCATCATTAAACATTGTTCAATCAGCATTTGTTTAATACTTTCAAACATTTTACAAAAAAAAAAATTTATGCTATCCTATGGCAAATAGTCTCGGCTAAAGAGTGTACGTGTGTGTGTGACAGAAAGACTCGATGCAGAATGTGTGCTGAAGGAAACCCGTCTATCTCCAAGCTCGTGCCCCCGCGGCTCATTGCACTTTACGGTCCGTTTAACCGAAAACGTTACCCGAAAGTGGATTTCGATTCGCGCCACGTTTCCGGTGAAAACGGAATGCACAGTGCGAAAAGCGACAAAGAGAAAGCAAGCGTGTAGGTTTAAGGGTCAGAAGGAAAGGGAAAGAGAGAGATTGTGTTTGAATCTCGTTGACCGTCGTAAACAAATGTTCACAAGTTACATTCAACGGTACTGTTTAACTTGAAAACGTTTTAGTCCTTTAACAAAAGTCTTTATTAGAGCTCACGAAAAAAATTATTATATGCCCGATTTATCACAATAGAAACTTGACATGCACAAACCTTTTTTTAAAGTTTCTTTTCAAATATCAAAGCAATTAAATGATTTCGAATCATTATAGAAAATTATTATGCAACAATCACTACAACTATAGCGGTTACAACTACATTATTTTTGTACGATTGTTTACAAATCAATTCCTTTGAATCCATTTTTTGTACTATTATTCCTCAAATAGTTCATTTCTAATTCTCATTGAACGTTAATATTCATCGGGGGATAAAGTTACACGGCGTTCAAAGTGCAGTGAATATTTAACTGCCACAGTTTATAAATCAGAGACGAATATGAGCGTGGAGAGTGGGTACAGCTGCAACTCACCTCGCTCGTTTATTACGTATAATATAGAGGCCTTTCCGTCTCTTTCTCAAGAGATTGCGATTAAGGTGACTTAATGTATACGCCTATGCGACGGACGCATAATGTTCGCGTGCCGAATTGATTTCGTAAAAGCTCCCACCTTCTTTTGCTCCACAACGTCTGCTCCTGTTCCTGTGACCATACATATAATCTACGGATCATGTTCGAGTGTGTACTGCGGTACGTAAATTCTAATCGATATTTCAAGACAAGTAAAGAAATTTTAAGCAAGTGGAAAAAGCCGAAACGAAAATGGAAAACTATTATTCATGTATTAAGTCTAGAGAAAGACCCATAAAGTAATAGTCACAAATAATATGAATAAAAAACGCTGTTGAGTCTAAAGCAGCCTCATTAGTTATTAAATGGTCAGAGACGTATCAGATTTGCCGATGAAGCTTTTATGTTATGCCGCAATTTAGATCGGACTTTATGCGCAGATCATATTAAACACCCAGAAAAAGATTTTTTTTGCTGGAACAAAATTGAAAAGAGAGCGATTCGATTATCGTAAAGATACGATCGCAGAGATCTCCCTTCTAAGTGAAGATTACTGATTACCGACAGATTGCTTGAACTTTCAGCTTTCATTACGCAAGGATCTTCTATTTCTTGCTCGATCTGGAGAGTCGTCTTAGGACAGCTGCGAGAAAGCGATAGATATCAAGCAAACAGCTTCAGTATCATTAATTCCATTGAGTGTAAAATTATTCCAATGCACCAAGAAAATGAGCAGCGATTTACAGTCGATAAAACTCTGTGAGATCGCATGTCATTCGTTACATTATTTACCCATTGTCATGCATGAATACATGTAGCATAACGAATGCCTGCAAAAATGACGCAGATGCGTCAATTTTCATTATTTCAAGACGTTTGTTTCTTATTACCAAAAGCTTTAAAGATAGCGGGAGATGATTCTTTTTGCCCTCAGTTGGTGATGCGTCTTCAATGCACTTGATAAATTGGATGATGTCGTCTTGGACGACGAATTCGATTCACTCTTGTCTTCCTATCATGAGTATATCGGAGATTGAACTTTCAAGTGATCACGATAGATCAATCCCACGCCCCTTGTCACCTCATTCACGAAAGACATTATTATAGTTCATTGAGTGGAAACCAAGGTGCAATCTGACTTGCAATTTGATTTGTGCTGCACACGCGGTTTCCTCATTGTTTCGTTTCGATATAAAGCTTTCTCCACCAGTGGGCGGATCGCTTACTCCAACATGGTGCAAGGAGGCAAATAATTGGAAAACTGTAATTATTTCCTCGTATTAAAAGCTTCAAAATGAAAATTTTTACTTCTAAATTCTTTATAATTAACGTATCAGATTCATTGCAATCGCTTACATTGTCCATAGGTAAAATAATGATAGAATATTCATTTTCCAGTAGTCGCATCTAGATAATAAAAACACGCACACCCGGAACATCGCAACTTCAGTTACATCGGTGAATAACGGTCACAATTAACAAAGGAAATAATTAATCACGTTAATTGATTCCATCAATTATAACGAAGTAGATGGAGCCTCGATTCTCAGGCGTTCCAAGAACGGAGTGGAATTATTGTACCTCAAGTTAATGTTTAATGCATACGGACGTGATTTTATTTTCTCTCCCGCTAATAAGACCGCGATTCATAGAGAATGAAGTCTGTCTTCTAAGCACTACAGAGCTTGAATTGCATTTCTATACGTTTTGCGTTGCGTAATTTTCTTTCGGGAATTTAATAACAAACGACTATTAAGTCTAACGAATCGATCGAACACTCGCAAATTGCTCCCGGTCTCAGAAGCAGAAACAAATCTCTTGGCATGTCAATTGCAGTAAATTCTTTTATGATTTTTTATATAAGCACTGTTCACATTTCATTGAAGCCTACGGAGAAAAAGGGGAAAAGGAAAGACGAGGTTGAGAGACGTTTTACAACTCCGGCGTAGAGAGAGTCGAGACAAGACGGTTTACGCCCAGGAAAAATCGCATGATGAGGACGCGCAGAAGCGACGCATGCATCGTAGTGCAACTTTGAAGTGGGCGCTCCTATGACAAGGACGAGAAATAATGGTAAATACTCTGACGTAACTTTGCAACCACGGGCGTATCTCTTCAGTCTTTTGCGTTGGCTCACGGATGAAAAAAAGAGGCACACTCTCGGTTACAATAACTTAACACATGGACCATTAAAATTCAGAGAATGAAGCTCTTCCGTTCGGACGCACGCCGTTAAATAAATCAATGAAGGCGGTCCGAGCTGGGCTCTGGCGTTGAACGCACACGTTTCTGTGCTTCGGCAAGCATAACGCTGGCCATAATCTCGTGTACACGATACATGTGTATAAATATGTCATTTCATCTGCCGCACGAGCTCTGCAACGAAATTTTTTTTTCGACTCTCTCAAATTCCAGTGACTGCGATAGAAACAAATCGAGGTTCTTGTTCTCTTACAATTTTTTTCTCTCAATGCCAAGATTCCGAGACGCGAGAAGAAATATAAAGTGAAAAAAAATATATATATGCACTGCTGGGAATTTTTTAGCCGAGGGAATATTTATCACAAAGAATTATTTAACTCCGTAAAATTAAATAAGAAACAAAAGCGGTACGTTTAGGGCACGCATATAACGCGTTCGCTTCGAATTAAATGGATTATCCTAAATAAAAGGGGCTAACAGGGCTTTTCTCGTAACTCGTTATATGTTTAAAGTTATAATATGATGAAGAGTTAATTCGTATAAATAATGGCGCACATATGTGCCGGCTCCCACTCCATCCGTTTCTCTTTTCATTTCTCATAACCTTATCGTGCAAGCTCATTGTGGAACGTTACTCTGTTCCGAGAAAGAGAAAGGAAAACAGAGAGAGAACAAGAGACAGAAAGTGAGATGTACAGGCGAGCCGAAGCGACGTCCGACCGTCCGCAATTAAAGCGTTTCATATACATGGCAGGCATGTTCATGAGCATGAAGCTTACAATGAGTGCACACGGGACTATAACGAACATGCCCTGCGCCTTTAGAGTCGAGCTAACTGGACCCACTTTTGCGAGGTAGCGTATTGCCCGGACGCTGGATGGATACAGAAACACACAACCTTGCTCCTTTGTTTCTTCATTTGTAACAAAGTGGAAAAGACCACGGGTGTAGCAGCCCAGCGTATAATATGCGAAGGAGGAGCAGGCCGAGCAGCCCGCCACTGAAGAAAATGAAAAGCACGCCGGCCAGAGTTCCGTTTCATCAGAACAATTCCAAGCTCATTATCTCCATTTGATTCTCCGTTTCGCTAGCAAACTTTATTTCTCTTCCCGGTACAAATATAAACTTTTCTCTGGAGATCTTTCTCCGTGCTTAAAGCACTACAGCGCCTCAAAACGGATTCAACAATAATGTTAAAAGACCTGAAAATGAAATGGAACTAGCGATGTCTGTTACAAATAGTACTGCTCTTGTCCTGTTCACTCCCACCTCTTGCGTAAAAGCAAACAACTTCGACAGCTTTGGCTCAACATGACAACATGTGTATGTATACAAAGCTTGATACGGGTAATGTAGATCGGCGCACGGTGAATAAAACTTTTGCTAATAATATAAACAGACTCGAATTATATATATCGGAGTTTGAACGACCTTTTGAAACTTTGTTGAACATCTATTCGTATGCAAAATTTCTCTTTAAACGATCACTTTGACTTGACGAAGGTCTGACTTAATCCTCTCGGTTTGGTCATTTTACTAGAGTTGTGCACTATCAGAATACGTGCATGTGGAAATAGATAAAGGAGATTTTATGTGGGTCAGAAAAATCACTCGATCGACCCGTCACTCGAAAATCAATCAAACAAAATTTAAAAAAAGTTATAATCTATAAAAATTATCCAAGAAAATATGAGTTCATGAATATTTGCTGTAACGAATGTATCAGTTGAAAATCGGAGGAATGCTTCCATATTTTGAATCAAAGCTTAACGCCTCTCGTGAGAATGAAAATTATAATAGGAATACCACAAATGATACAATCGTCAAAGCATCAATATCACCTATATAAAATATTATTCAACGCAGATATATGTACATACATCTGTATTTGCGAAAGCAGGTTAAACAGCGTCAATACATAATAGCGAGATATACATATATGGATGGATGATTATCAGTCGGTTGAGGTTGGATGTCACTAGAAATAAATTAGTGAATGGGTCGAGATCCGCAAATTATGCCTCTCACCAGGTTCTCTTCAATATGTATGGATAAACTTTGGTCAATGTGTATACTTACTTTTACGTGCATAAAAATATAAACAGAAACTATGATGGTGTATTCATTAGCCCGAAAACGAAATTAGCAAAATTGATCACTCGTTAGTTTGATTTTCCAAATGACTGAAATTTTGATACAACCAGAAAAAGAGTGAGAGAAAAAAAAGAGTTAAGAGTTGCACCACCAGAAATTATGTAGTGAAGCATACAACGATATCAGACAATTTATACACCAATATTTTGATTCGCATTCTTTTTTAATATTATTATCCGATGTGTGAACTATGAGCACATTCGACTCGTCGATCACGAAAAGAGTATGACACATACCGGAGGCAAGGAATTAGAGAGATCCGCCCGTGGCTAATCAACGTGATAATCGCTCGCTAATAATACTCCTATACATAGGAGTGGACTTGGTGGTTGGTTAGTCTGCGTGCGAAAAGGATACGCTTTACGAGAGAACGTGCACAGGCGCATTATCTCCCAACCTCTCGTATCTTTGAGAATTTAAGACGACTACCAGCAAAGTTGTCGGCCCGAGGATGAGAGAGCGCCCGTGAGAGAAGAGCCGCACCAGAGCCACCGGGATTCCTGCTTTTCCCTCGCGAGCGACAGTTCTCCCGTGAGACTCTTAACAAACCACCAACAAGCCAGGGGCTATATAATATGAAAGAGGGAGAGATAGAAGACGATGAAATCCAAGAGCGTAACCGATCGCACGACCACCACGAAACTCGCTTCATCCTTCTGTCCTTCGTCGTTTGCCAATCTTTTTTTTTCGTAATCGTATACCGGAAGACCCGATATCTATCGACACTGCGAAGTACACGAATAAAAAAACTAGAAGCCTCAGGGATCGGATTCATTTTAAAAATGTCTTAAAAATGTTTTAATGCTTGAATGTTCTGTGGGAGAATACGGCAAGATTATACAAATAATTTTCAAGATATTAAGCATCATACTTCACGTTTTGAAAATCACCAATTGAGCCATTACATATATTTTGAAATATTTCGTTGGACACAATCTTATTTATTCAACGAATATCGTGCCAAAAAGTTCCAACACGGTTCCAAACCGAATTATTGAGAATCCCTGATATTCAATGAATTTTATAAACGAATCAAATAACACAAAACCGAACAAAGAAACAAATCAGGACTTTGAAGCAAAAAAAATATAAATGAGCATAATAAGGAGAATGCCATTGGAAAGTAACCTAAGAAAACAAAGATCGGAGAACCACTGGAAATTTCCTTCACATATGGGCGCGATCATACTCTCGTGAAAGTGCGCTCGCTTGGACGTAGGCGACTGGTCAGAGGATTCCTGGAGAAGAGACAAGAGAGGCTCACATCATGCAGGTACGCGAGTATGAGGATCCATGCCTGCAGCTTTACGTTTTATGCAGAGAATGTCGTAAAGAATGAAGCAAGAGAGGCTACTGCCTGCTTGTAAAAATTGCATCGAAGCAGAGCAGAAGAATGTACACCCGTCCAAAGACTGCATGGGTAATAGACGCTCTTCTATGCACCAAGATTCACAGGCTGAGAATGAATTAACAATTAAATTAGGTTCTAAATGATCTAAGAGATTAATGATAAATAAACGTACAACCGTATTATTTCGCTATTTGCGGCACGAATAACGTTATTAAAGCAAAGTTTTGAGGCTCCTAAAAATCTCTTTCTGCAAACTCAATTTGCATTTTCTAACGGTGACACCTCCATTTTCTTAGCAACACTTGACTGTATACTATTTCGTATATTCGGTCATAAGCGTTTTCAAAGTTGCTGCACAATGTTTTCTATTTGCAATCTTTTGCTGTTCTAGGCGAAACTTTACGGACGACCAAGCGTATACGAGTAAACTGTACGGATGCATGAATTTATGCTTGAAGCTGTTAAGCACACAAGCGTGAAGTAACTTTGCGCTTTCGTGCATATAAACTTAGAGGCCAAGAGTGGACACTCTGCGCGCAAACCGAAGCGACGACGCCTCTGAGTTATGTCTGTGTGCGCATAGCATATGTTGTATGGGCGCTATACTGTTATGTACTTTGGTATGGAGAAACGGCGCGGACATGTAAGCGGAGAGATGCGATACTTGGCCTCGAGACTCGAACACAAGGAGGCGAACCCGACTGGAGAGTCGTCGCGTACAATCTTCTCTCGCGGACGATTGTGGCACGATTTATTCATTCGAGGGTCACTCGTACTACGTTCAGTCACCTTAACCTACCGTACACCGCAATACCTCATAGTTCTACTCGGTGATCTCGTACACGTCGAGAAACGATGAGAGATAAGGAGCATTCAAATTATGGGCAGTCAGATTTTATTAATCTTTAAATTCTCATCAATTGTTAATACAGAATATACGAGCGTCAACTAATATAGATTCTGCAAAATTTTAGGTATTTATACAGAAAAGTTCTCTATAGAGGGAAAATGAAATAATCGTATAACAAGTCAAGTATAGAGAAACTTCCCATGCTATTCGATGTAATAATAGTTGCCCGGAAAATTCGTATCTCACGTAGCAATCGTACGTATGGGGTGCATCGAACGGTGTCATCATTGAGTTGTAAACACGGGTATTCGCTCCGCTCTCTTGCCTTTTGCACTGTACGCGCCGATCATTGAATAGCGATTAAAATATATGGACCGCGCATAAACCTACGTACACGTAGATACAAATAAATAATACCAATTAGAAATTGAATGAAGCTACGTGTATGCACCATTAATTAAGCATCAACACCCCTCGGGTGACGAAAGGGTGTGCATTCTCCAATAGGACGCGCTTTTGGCTCTTGACAAATAGGCTAAATTCATTACTGTTTAATCTACGAGCATTGTGCTCGTAATTTTGCCACAGTAGGAGTGGATAATCGATTCATTTCACAGACAACGCAGTCATATAAAGTTTGATATCTGAAAGTTGGACAAATGACTGAATACTTTGGCATCCTCGCAAAGAAAATAAAATATACTTGAAGCACATATCGATGAGACAATTTCGTTTAAAAAAACGAAGCAAGATCAATTTTATTGCATATCAACATGATGTGAGGGTAATGGGGACACGCGAAATAACGCTCGGTCTAGAAGCGAGAGAATTGGAGCTTGCATTGCATTGTAACGTAAGGGAGGAAGGCGATCCCTGCACACTCTGTGGCACAGAGCCACTGTAAATTCCGTTTCTAACGCGGCGTAACGTAACTCGCCCACTTTAATACGCAATAAGCATTGCTTTCCTCTTTGCTCGTCTCTCTTTGGCCTCTGGCAATGGGCTCTCTGGGTGACTCCCTTAAGCCGTGCACACACGTACTATGACGCACACGGGTGCCTACTTTTCCTCTGTACATAGCCCTGCAGCATAGAATCCTCATCCGCTCTCTCGCCGAGATATAATTCAGAACAAATGGCTAGACAACGAGGCCGCAGCGCTCTCGTCCGCGAATTTATCTCGTCGGTTGCCGTGCTCTCCGTTCCGTGAACGACGGACCCGACCTCACTCTCTCTCTCTCTCCATCTCTTCCTTTCTTCATAACGCTCCGGGAGAAATGACGCTCTCCCGGCTTTACAACCGCGGTTCTATGCCTGTAATACCGATTCATACGGAGACAGAACCGAGCATGCACAAACGTCAATCGTACATGTTTCTATTGTTCGGGGAGCGAGACGCGAGAGGAAAAAATCGAGATTATGACAATGGGAGGACACAATATTATAATTTTTTGCAACTTCCCGATTTAGGCGCACAATGGAGTAAATTGTAAATGTGGAAAGTGCTAATCAATGATCGAACAGATAGAATCTTTTAACTGGAACTTGTTCAAACAGATGGTTAGGGTTGAAGAAGGCACGCAATTTGTGCCCGGGGTATTTGAAAAGCTAATGAAGAAAACACATACATTTTTCATGAATGTTCTGCTGAGTCGATATGTAGGTAGCCAAACATCTTAATTCTTTGATTTCGCTGGAGGTTATGAGAGCAATAAGATTACCAAGGGTACACAAGTTTTAGCTATAAGCAATGAAATTTTAAAAAATTGTTCTACCAAGTTTACGAGCTCGTCGAAACGAGATATTCACAATTTTCACTTTTAGTAAATAAATATATGTATTTATAAAAAAAATCGTAAAAATATAAGTTAACGATCGATAGTGTAACGTGTATAATAATAAAAAATGAATGTACTCGAATAAATACTACCTCGTAGGTGTATATACAAAAACGGCTTACCGACTACCAGGACAGGCTGTCGATATGCGGTGAAATGCTCGTTAACCAGGCAGCGTCAGCGTATCTGGAGAAGACTGGAGTGAAGGGCCAGAGGTGCTGCGCAGTCCTCTCGACTTTACGCGCGCTTCAAAAAATACAGCAAAGTTGCGATTTGCAATCGAAACCACCAGAGAGTACTTTGACATACGGTAAGCGCATCTTACAAACTTGTGTGCGCAACAAATACGTGCTACATGCACGTGTAATTTGTATATAACTTCAGCGGCGTGCCCGGAGCATACATTTCTCCAGCTCGCATGACCGGGAGAGAGAAGATGGCAGCTGTGGTACGAGGGAGAACTGCACCCCTTTGTGAGTACACAACGCCCGACAACTAGTAATTATTTAACCAGGTCGAAAAAAAAGTAACGAAGCGACTGCTGTAATAGCGACGGAGCGGCGTCCACGCTATTTGAGCCCCGGACTTTTCTTTTCAGGCAACTGTGTACCGACAACAAAACGCGCAAACGTCACGCGAGGATCATCATCATCGGCCTGTATGGACTCGGAACAATGCCGGGAAAAGAAAGCTTTCTCCGCTTTCAAAGATTAACGAATTAAATAATATTTGCTGCAATTTCACAACAATGTCTGCGATAATAATAATAAAATTGAAAGATATTTAGAAAATTGTTTACACAGCTAAATCCATGTAATCAGCATTAATCAAGAACTCAATTAAGCGCGCGGTTAACCAAGAATCTCCGTTGTGTACTCGAGAAATAAAGCGAAAGCGAAGAAATATAGAGTCCGAGTTTGGGCACATAATTCGTGGGGAAGTGTGTATCCGAAGTATATACAAATTGTCGGGATTCTGTGGGACGCATCGTCGACAATTTAATGCGTAAAATTATACGGTGTGTACCCTTTTGAGGCACAACGGTATTCGCATGCGTACATACATAAACACTTTCGCTATGCGCGATAGAACAACCACACATTTAAACTAACCGGCAGAGAAATCCGGAGCAGTGGCGGACTATAATCTCCTGAATATATTAATCGTTGTCCAGCACGCTGAACTCGCGCGCACTTCCGTTGCCCGTTAATACATACGATACCGACAGTTACGCTCCTCAATTTGACACAAAATGCATTTGTTCCTCAATAACCGAATCGACGTGTAAAATAAATTACGACCAATTGTATCGTGATTGTTCCATTTTTTAAATACTTTTAAAAACTTCTATTGCAAGTAAAATCATTGGCGTGTCTTTCTAAAGGTCAATATATGTAAATGGAAAATATTTGTAATATGCGTATTCTAAACTATAAATGATGAACGTTGATAAAGCAGATATCAATTAAATTATTGAATTAGTTTTTAGGTCATTTTCACATGTTTTTTATGACGTTTACCTAATCCTCCTGCAGAGTTTTGTGTAAAACTTGAAGCTCGATTCCTTTAATACACCGTATTCATCGATTCCCCCGAATCCTTAACACAAACAGCGTCCATTCTCCGAAAATCTAATGAATACGTAGCCTCAAAATCGACATAAATAATTGATGGCACCAGTAGCGAAGTATACCGGCACACCCACAAAGTCGCTCCTGCATCTATATCGTGCATCGGTTCCGCGCCCTCGGTCTCACTCTCTCTCTTTTTCTCATGAATAAAACTACCCGGCAGGCGCCCAGGAACGGCCTGCATGCGTCTCAATAGGAGATTATATTCGCACATCTACTCACAAGCGAAAATACGCATGATACACACGAACGAGCGTTTTACGACCATGAACAGAAAGGAAGAAACATTTGCTGTGACTACGTGTGCCGTTTGCGTACCCGCTTTTCTTCCCGTACGGCGGCTATATAACGGAGCTTTGCTCATTCTCTTTCTGATTCTCGTCTCCAGAGGGTCCCGCATAAGTATATATATATGTTGTGTATGCGTAAGGAGAAGGAATAGCAGAAAAAATAAAAGACAGCGAATCAGAATGCGTTGTGCGACGGATTCTCTCGACGGGCTTACTTTCTTATTATATTTTGTATTTCCTTATTTCTGATTATGTTTCTTTCTATCTATCAAGTTATTCCAGTCGATTTGTTTCTTTGGTAACACGGAATGGGTGGACTGAGTTTAGACGCATCACATTCCATGAATCGCGGTAAATTATGGAAGGAGTAAAAAAATGTGCATTTCCAAGGGTTTAAATATGCTGAATTTTTTGTTTTTTAATCACAATTGAAGGAAACAAATTTAATTTTCAACTGAAATAAAATTTTCATGAGAAAAAAAATTTTTTTCAGTTGTCAAAATGGGGTACCTTTGATCGTGCAGCAAGTCAACAGTATGATCATTCTAAACTTATTGATGCATGATTGTCAGAAAATCAGATATCATGAGACAAGTAAGATTTATACATAAAAATAATGTTTTTTGCGTATTCTCGAGAAAAGATAAACTTGTAAGCAGGGTAAACGAAAAAAAATGAATTTTATTAATTTTTCAAGAGAATCATCATGATTCTTGGGTAAGGTTCTGATATCGCAGAATACATGATGAGCATTTACTAAGTAGACGCGGAGCTGTGTCGATGCCAAGGAAAATCTTGGAAAGATTAGTCTCAAATTGACTCTTAGATTACGAGAAAAGTGAGGGCTCAAAAAGTACAAACTATATTACATCAGTTCATAAATATATTACGTTGGTAAAAGAGGTTTGCTCAGTGGATGAACCTGCACGTTTGATTGGATTGTCCCTATGTATGAAGAAGTTTGAGCATGCTGTGCCCTTATTTCTCTCTCTCTCTTCTTAAATCTCGTTAATCTGGTAGCTAAAGCTTCGGCGGAAGTGGATTTTCGGTAAAATCTCGGTGCTTCGTCGTTTAACAAGGATGGAAAGTACGCGGGAGAAAACCACGCTCGAGTTCCTTTGCCAGATGAGCCGAATATAAACAAAGATGAGACGAAAGTTCAAGATATTATAAGTATAAATGACAGGGTGTTTTGTGTACATCCGCGCGTCGGTATTAACGTTGAAATGTTCCCCGAAGCGGGTAAAGAGCTTTCTCTCGGTCTCCCTGACGTAGTTCTCACTTGGCTGAAGCTTTTGCTTCGATCATATACACGAGTACACACACTAGCACGTATTTCGGAGGGTGTTGATGCGGCACTGGCGCTGATGTCCCTTTGGGCTCTCGAGAATTAGAGGTTCCATCCGCCGGAAATACGTGGGCGTGTATTCGTTCCTTCGCGTGTGTTTCGGGCTCAGCGCAACGTTTACAGTGCCAAATCTCCGGATTAGTTCGAGGAGATTTCTACAAGAGAGTATACGAAACTTCTGTTTCCATCCGCAAACTATTTCATCGAGCTTTTCTTCTACTTTCTAACTTTCTTTCCTGACTTTGCTATCATTTCAACGCGTTTAGTTTTTTATCGAAAAAAAAAACTTTTTTCTCTCGTAGAATTTTTTTCAGAATAAAGATTGCTGTCCAACAATTTGTCGTTCGCAAAACGCGTTTGATTCAGTAATCGCAATGATACAAGATACATTTATCGATGACACTATGGGATTTAGATTTTTGTTTGTCCGCGATAGATAAAATGGATATCGAGAGACATAAATAACAAACGCAATTTTATTCTTGTACAATCTTCCCGTCTCTGGCGCAAAAGTCGCGATCATATTGAGTAATTCGAGATTGTGTAGGTAATCTTAACCAGAGAAGCCTTCGGGTCTGTGCTCTCATCGCGTGTTGTCGATACCGATGCAAGTATAAAGCTGATAGTCGCTGCACGATAAGATACACATAACAAAGTCTCTCTGCTTCAGCCCCTCTCATCGGGTTTCTTGAGTGATGGTATAATACACACGGAACGACTTAGAGGCGCCTCGCGAGAGTTGGGTTAATTAGTGGAAGAGAGTTTTGATGTTGAGCAATATCCGGGAGGATATTCTATAGAAAATTTCAACGCGGTGAGGCAAACAAAGTGTAAGTAGAATTATTCGATTAATTGTATGTACTACAAAAAAATATTGTTCTTCAAAATTAATAATATCTGTAAAAAATTGACCCGTTAGTTTGAATTTTCAATTTTTTTTACTGTTCAGAAAATACTAGTTTTCAGATTCATAAAATGAGCAAAATAATTTTTGAAAGATTAAAAACAGCACAAAAATAGCACGCAAAGAGCATACATAAAACCATAACTATGAACAATTAATGTTTTGAAAAATTGTTTAGTTTACTTTACGGACTCTTTGATTTCGTTGTTATTTGGTTTACCATGATAGATAAGATATCGTTGAAGTTGCTGTTAAGAGAAACCATTTCTTCTGTATGAAATTAAACTCGTAACTGTGTTTAACCCTTTGCGGGGCAGTGGGACATATACGTCCCACCTGCTTTTTCTGAGTTTATTTAAGTTTTCAATTACATTTTTGCACTTTTCTTGTGCATTAAAAGACTTTTTAGACTCTTGGGGACCTA
>JAPYYX010000588.1:0-49023 GCA_030522605.1 Cremastinae sp. B BG-2022a | reverse complement strand
AAATTTTGCACAATAACGTTTCATCTATTTATTTATTGTTTCTCAAATTTTTGTACCTTAATCTTGGAATAGCATTTGTCATCGAACTACCTTAAACGCTCAGTGCACTTGAAATGTAAGAAAGAGAAGGTACAAAGTTTCGACATACAGCCCAAACGCCAAACCCAAACCCCATCAGCGACAGGCCAACCTTAAGCGCAATCTTGATGTCGGTCGATTTATAACCCTTACTGTGCACACCTTCTCAGCAAAACATTTCATGCACACGGAGTCAATTTGACCCCAGCCTATTTTCTGTCAAGTTAGATTTTCAAAAAAACCATTCGTAGTTATTGAAAAACATGCTTAAAGTTTATGGTCACGTTTAAGATGGAGCTTAACCCAGACGAGTACGAGTGGGACAGATGCAAAACGGATTTGCTATTTTCTTAGAGATTTCTAATATTTCAGAAAAAACAAGAGAATCACATTCCTCTTTAATGGAAAGAGAACAACGTGGTTCTTTAATGTTCTTCGAAAATTGTTTATTTTCAGAGAAAATAGGAAAGTTTTATTTCACACCATGTAGGACACTTAAGCATCACCTTAACGCTATTCAAGAAAGATAAAAATTTTGGGGTTGTCTTGACCCTTGAATGCACAGTAAGGGTTAGACCCTTCGAAGTCTTCAAAATCAATTGTACGCTATTGTTTCATCCTTCCTCTTTTAAATTCCAGCAAGAGTCTCTGCTGCTCGTCATTGCGTCTCCAATAGACTATGTCATGCGGTAGCGTCTCCAATGCGGATCCCCTCTATCCATAATAACCTAGATTTACGTGTACACCCGAGTTGTCCATAGGTGAAGGATGGATGAGGAGAACGGTGAGGCAAGAGCGGAATTTCGTCCGCAAATTCCGTAAGGCGTCCGTACGGAATACTTAACCCTCCTTGTATAAAGTAACTCTCGGGGTCACTCGTATCTTTTTGAAGAACTCGTCTGAATTCGTGCGGGTATACATTTTGCGGCAGCTGTATGCGAATCGTGGCTTCGAACCGGATCTCTCCATCTCTCCGCGTCTATGCGCCGAAGGTAGGGGGGTGTTCCGAGTTCATCACTAATTCAGAGCCTCGTCAACGAATCTAGTACTTTCTCATCCGCTAAAGGTGTACGAGTATGGGTTTGAGTATTTTCAAGTATGTTCGCGTGTGTGTCAACACGCGAAAGAGATGCCTGGAACTGCGCTGATCCTTGCTGTACATATGTATATATATGTACGTATATTGTGTACATACGTATATTGATTCTTTTTATATCGCTTTCCTCAACGGGCCAACCTTTTTTCTTCTCGGTTGCGGATGATTCTGCCGAGTCACCTAGAGATTTTGAGCTATCTATGGACTACTTAGGACCATTCACCATTCTTTCACATCTCACTCTCCTTTCTTCCTGATGACTCTTTGGACCGAGCTTCTTTTTTTACCTCTTTGAAGTTTCACCCTGCCCTTACTTTAATCGACGTCTACTCAGAAGAGATCTCGAATGGAGAGAAACGAGAGAATCCCGCTGCGGTGCCCGGCCCTCCTGCGAGTTCTCAACGAGGCGTTTAATAAGAGTGGGCCATCCGCATCTTCTTCCGATACACACGATTAATCTCAAGCGTCCTACCCTCGGTGTTTCACTTTTTTCCTCCATCCTCGGCTCTTTTCTAGGTCTTTCGCACCCCCTCGTGCTTTTTTACTTCAAACATTCCCGTTCTGCAGCTTATCGGGAATAAGGGAAGAAATTTGTTCTCGCCTCCTCTCGTGATCGCTCTCATTGATCGAGTATCGAGTGGCCCGGCAGCTCATTAGTATTCACGCGCGTCACATAAATTATAGAGGAGACGCAAAATATGCGGGAGAAACGTTGCTCGACCGTGTCAGAATTAATGACGATAGGAAAAAGTCCCTCTCCCCCTTAACTTGACGCTTTTTAGACGACGAGGACTCGAGAACTTTGCCCTCCCTGAATAACCCTACTTCGAAAGACCTCTTTGCTTCTTAATTTAGAGTACGGCTCAAGACCGACATGGTTCAGCTCCTTTCACGAGATTATTTTCATTTTTTCACATTTTTAAAAAATAAAAAAGTATTTTCCTTAGTAATTTCAACTTGTCATTGGTAAAAATGTAGCTCTCGTATGTGGGTCTTGTGTTGTGTCTGTTTAGTTGTAAATTTCGTTGATCGACGTTTCCTTTAAGTTTTTTCATATAAACCAGTATTGAGTGTGTGAAACAGTGCTTAGTACTTTTGATTGTATCAATTTTGTACAACGCATGCTCTCTAAAGTTTACAGAATTTAAATGACTATATCCAATGATCCAACCAGACACTTATGTTGGACTCTAATGAGGTCATGATAAGATGAATCTTATCACCATCTGATGAGACACCTGATGAGGTACCTGACGAGATTCTGATGAAAATTTGCCAGTTTTCGACAATGTACTTTGAGCGAAATTCCCATGATCTTGTACAAATACGTATAGTTTACATTAAAGTTTATGTTGGATTCATTGTAGTTAGTTAATTATTGGGCTTGTTCTGCATACCGTCTCCGGGTCTTTAAAGCCTTTTATCGCAACACATTGTACAACTTTTAAATTCTTTGTACTTGCCATGTGTGCTTTTATTTCCTCTCTTCACCACCAGATTGCGTCCGCAGCCGACTTACGCCCTAAGCTCTATCGCATTCGCACATGTTTGCATGTGGGAAATTGCGGAAAACCGATGCCGATACATTTGATAATGCCTTTTTGGGTATCTTGAAGTTATCAAACCTCGAACGATCCAGAAAAAGCCACCTCAGCATTAACTCGTTAGTCAATGCGAGTTTAGCGGTCACCCATCCAAGTACTGGCCGCGCCTAATGTTGCTTAACTTGTGGGACTGCCGAAACTCAACACCGACCACTGATCCACTACTGACGCTTTTATTGGATTCATTGTATTTTATATAATTGTTTAAAAAGCTTTCAATAGATTTTTTAAAATTTTTGTTCCTGTGGCTATTATTGATTTTAACAATAATTCTTGTGTATTAATATCTTATTATTGCTTTTCAACGTTTCTTTGATAATTCCGAAATTGAGATGATGAACGTCCCAATAGCTTTCTATGTATAACTGCGCTAAATATAAATAGAAAATTCCATTCATCGCAAACAGCGCCACGTTCGGCAGATGAGAGCAACAATCCACGATATTGACAAATTGTTCAATGACTATTGAAAAAAAATAGAAACTGAAAGAACCAATGAAACTTTTTCTATAGAATTACCATGTCATTGATGTGCATGATTTAAAAAAAAATAAAACAACCGAAGCTGCATAAATGAACAATTTCAAATACACTCGATTGAAAATCAATAAATTGTTTAAAATGAAGGTTATTCATTTTACGATGTCATTTGCATACGCAAATTACAGTGCATACAGACGCGTATCCTATATATCCGTATGCATGCACTTTAGCTAGAATTTTTGGCAGTAGCAATAAAATACAGGTATAATAAAAATAAGAGAGAAGAAAGAAGAGGGAAAGAAAAAAGAGTGAAAAAAAATAGAAAGCTGCAGCGAGTACCTAGGGAACTGCGGCACTACGGCATTGGCTACATGCCATGGTTTCCCGCAGCTCCCCTCCTCTGTCCCTCCTCCTTGAGCCCCCTCCGCGTCTTCACTTTCTCACGATTATATATCTAATACTCTCGCTCGCTTTCTACCACGACTCCGGTGTGTCCTACTGCCCTTCTCACCCTCTAGCTATCTTTTCTCTGACCAACCCCTGCCCGATTCTCTCTTCCTTTCCACACTGTCATTCCTCCCACGCTCTCTTTTTCTCCACACACGTTCCTCTCTCTCAATCACGTTTCTTTCATCTTTCTCCAACCTGGCTTGTGTGTGCGTCACGTGCTCCTCTCCTACATACTCCGGAGCATCTTTTGCTCTCTCTATCTTTAAATCTCTCCTTTCTTTTTCCTCCAGTCTCATCCTAATTCTTCATAAGATATTTTCAGCCACTCGCCTTTCATTTACTGTCTTTTCTCTCTCTCTCTTTGCCTGCATGAATCTATTCTAGATGCGTATGGATGAACGGAGATTAATATTCATCAGGGAATGCGATTGAGTTCAACGAGCAAATCTGCGACAGGATTTAATTTTTTTATGAATTCGTTTCAATGCGTCAGCATCAGAAGAAAAGTGAATTCTCTGCATCGAAACTTACAAAGAATATTCTTAGCGATTGTTTGTCCATTTTTATATCTACAAAATTTATTATTCGATGAATTTAGAGTAATAAAATAAAATTATTGTAGTTCGGCAAGAAAGTTTTATTCTTTTTGGATGTAAAATTGAGGAAAATAAGTTGTCACGTGCGACCGTGAGGTTAGAGGGCAAGGAGGATGAAAGAACTGAACGTCCGGATCGTTAGATATGCGTGACCTTGTTCTCTCTCCTCTCACCGCTCCTCGAAAAAGTGTGTCGACCAAGACGAACGACTCGACGAATATATTATTAATAATTAACGCGGTGCTATTATTTAACGAGGGAAAGGTGAGACTGAGCGGCCTCAAAACTTTCGGTTAGACACGACGGATTTAACGTATTTTTCTCCACCCTTCACTTTTCTCGCGCCCCTCTTTCTGCCCCATTGTTTTTATAATTGTTCGTGTTCAAGTTTTATTTATGCATGACCAAAACGACGAGAGTCTCTACGGGATGGAAAGTGGGCCTGACGTGTACTGCCGTTACTACTGGCGCGCTCGCCGTTCCGGCTTTGCCGCACTGCAGCGTGCTCGCTCGTCCGTGTTTCGTCATTCACGTAGACGCTCCCCTCGTTCACCAGAAGCACCAACCAACAACGTGTTTTACGAGTTACGAGGCTAAACCCTATTCTACCGCTTCCCTGAAAATATAACGCCATAGAAATGATGAAAAAAAATCCTCAGAGCTTCGTATATAAAAAAAAAAGAAATTTCCTGCCTCTGTATTTTTTTTTATTCTCAAGTCCAGCGCTTAGAACTCAAAGAGCATTTAATTAAACGCCTTTCAAGTCCCGTATGGATGAAAGAAAAACTCTCGCCGTTGAAAGAAATCCCGTCAAATGACTTTTTTAGGACAACCTCCTCGTCCTTCTTTTTTTAGAATCCAATCATTTGTTTTCCCGAAATTCGTTTTTCAACAGTCTTGCTAATACATACAGTGGAATGCAGAGAAAAAAATTCTATGAGAAAACGTTACGTTAATTGATCAGTATTGAAATTACTTTTAAAAGTGTAGCTCTGAAGAGAAAAAAGTGATACAAACTTTATAAAACTTGATCAAAAAACGATGATCCAATTTTTTTCAACTCTAAAATGTTAAAATAAATAATCGGTGGTTAATAAAAATTACAAACGTTTAATAATAATATAAATAACGCATAATAATAATACAAATAATAAAATAATGCATTAATGGATTGTCAATTGAAATGTTCATAATCTGAAAATTTGTCATTCTAAAATGAAGTTTTTCGCAGTATCGTGACCTCATCTCGAGGTCCTGATCCGATCTTACTACATGGCAAACATTTTCCCCATGATACTTGGAACGTAAGATCCTTCGATCAAATTTTTTCGGTGTATCGAATAAAATCTCGGGTCACGTTAATTTAAATTCATTCAACGTTTTACGTCATCGCTCTCTTTCTTCCTCGTCCAGTATTGTCTTGAATAACTCGATAGTGGATTCGCACGCACAAACGTGATTCTATTTTATAGAGACATTAATTTTTTCAGTATCGCATACCGTGAATCACAAAGGTAGAGAGAACACATTTTACAGCTGCACATTCAAATGATAATGGCCTTTGCCATAAAGTGACGTATAGAACTTCTCCCTTTTCTCTATTCGCTACTATATTTAACGGTGCTCTAGTCACGCTTTGGACATGCACACGTACGAGAGCTTTCTCTGTATATAGAACACGTGAGCGGTATGGCAAGTCTAACCAATGACGCGATTACTGGAATATTTATATATTGTTTGTATCTATATATATAGATATCATCAGGAACATCGCGAATTACGTTACATTTTCGAAGTGGCAAGTTAACCTCGCCTCTCTCGCGATTCCTGATATCGCTAGCACTCGGGGCATCTCTCCCGGCTCAATCTAAATGTTCATTCTCCGACTCTGGGATCAGCACCTGGTCTTGCTCTCGCTCAGAATCGCGATTCGAGCAACATTTTAAAACACAGCGAATGAAAAATGTCTCCTCGTGATTTATACGCGGATTATCGATTATCCCCGAAGACCGAAACGAACGGAACAGCGAGCAGGAACAAAAGAATTCCCATAACTTAGCGAAATATTTTTCAGAAACGTCTGTGAGGATAAGCAAAAGAGATTTCGACTTTTTCTTCGGTACTGAGAGGTAGAATCTCGAGCAATATCATCAAAGCTTATTCCCGGTCTAATCGTACATCATTGTGATCAATAAACGAATACGAATAAAAGAAAATAAACGGCGATACGCGTTGAATCGTGCGCTTTGATATTTATATTTCGCGTCGCGGAGGTATGGATTGTCGTGAGCACGAGATAATTGGGTATATCTCCAAAATCGATTGATGACGAAAGAGAGCAAGAGAGAGAGAGAGAGAGATGCCGGAGCGAGCGAGCAGATGAGAAACGTGAATATCTCGGGGAGTTACCAGGAGGGAGTATAAATGGTTGAAAAGAGGGGGATGCGGAGAGAATTCGAGAGAGAAACTCGGTGATGTGGTTTCGGGCGTATCCGATCGGGCTGACTCTCACGGCGTGCTAAAACACCTAGCCTGACCCGAACAGGTGTAGGCTTCGCGCTATACATGCACAGAACCTCCATCTTCCATCCGCCATATTATAGATTCACAAAAACATTTTCGCCTCTCTGTCACCAAAGCTCGATGAATTTTTGAACTATTCTTCAAATTATTAAAATGTATTTTTTAATAATTTAAATTATAAAATATTAAAAGGGGATACGCGTTATTAGTCGCAAAAAAGAAAAAAAAAATAAATTTCTTTTTCATACTTGATTGTTTAAACGTACCCCTGTTCTTTCCCCATTGCCGGAACGCAAGGTTGTTAAGTTTAATGTGTGTATTTCGTCAACTCATCGAAGAATTCACAGCCTGGATATTATCACCGGTACGCAGTTATGAGCGGTCTGTATCCATCGCGTCGCGATACGAGAGGCAGGAACGAGGATGAAAAGAACGTATAATTCTCTCTCGTCGCGAGAGAATTGAAAAAAGTAGAGAGACAATAGGCTTCGAGCCAAAGGGATATTTGCCAAAAACGCTGTGTACGTGTGCATGTTATCCAGCCACGGGCAGCATGTACTTTGACGTTTTGATGTACACGAGAAATTTCTGTCATGCGAATTATGCTACTTTAATCCAGGAAATAATTAAAAACCATGCATTCGTTATATTCCTCTCTCTCTCCCCACTTGTTAGGCAATTCAAAAACGAGAGATAGTGCTGCTATCTCGAAACTACTTCGAATTTTGAAATTCACTTTTTTTCGACTCATTATAAATGCATTTGAAAAAAAAAATCTTCAACGTGTCCTTTTGAATTCGATGAAAGATTCAAAAGCTCCGGCAGTGAATTTATTTTGGAAAATCAGAATTCGTTCAATTGTCATCGTGATGCACGAATAACGAGTATGACGAAAAAAGATTTTTTTGAAATTTTTTTTTACGGTTATTGTTTTTTTTTTGTTCATATACCTCGTGTCGCCATCCTCCGCACCATTCCGGTGGGGGCGTAGGTCCTGCCTCGGTCTGAGGACAGGGGTCAGCCCCCATTTCTCGATGAACTCGATGCGGGAAATCTTGGCGCTTCGCGGTGGTTACGAGAGGGGGCGGCTCCCCCTCCCGAGCCCCATGCCCCCGAGCGCGCCGCACCCCCGCAAGCCCCTGTGATCCCGCCGACCCCCCTGGCCCCCGCCGCCTCGACCCCCTTCGTCCCTCACCCGGTGGCGGCCACCGCCGCAGCAGCCGACAGCCACCAAAATGGCTGCTCTTTTCGAAGCTCCTTTACGTCAGTAAATCACAAGATCGAACACTCTTACGCGCACCGAGCGTCCGCAAAATCACGATCGGGCCAACGGTCGAACGAGACTCGCTCAGGACGCCCGTAGACCTCATTTAAAAACTTATCCCAATGTAATAAATAATCGAGAGATTGTCACCTGTCAAATTTCATTTTCACGAAATAATTATCTCCCGTATATTTTCCGATTATTCATCAATTTTTATCATTTTTTTCTTCTTTTTCGAATCACTTATCGTAATTTCTCATCAATTTCACACTGGACGATATGCACACACGCACACGAACACGTACATACACACTCGGACACATGCGCAAATTCCCCACCACTTTTTTTTTCTTCCTCTCTTTACCGTGCACGGAGAATCCGTCGAGCACGCCTCAACGACGCGACATGATCCTGCACCGCTGTCGTGGCGAATGGAACGAAGCGTGAAGAACTTTCGGATTCACGTTTTTTTTTATCCTTCGAGATTCGCCGATTTGACGTTTACGCTGGCGAGTTCCGTTTCGTTTCTTCGAGAGGGAAGCGGCGAAAAAGTATCGAAGGAGTATTCGAGATGTTTATACATATATATGCCATTTATGTATGTACATTATAGCTCAAGAGAGGATAAACGATGTGTGTAGTCGGTCGCGCATGAGTAGCCGTGCTCCTTTCCTCTTTCTCCCTCTCTCTCTTCCTCTCTTCTTCTCTTCCCTCCTCTTTTATCCTCCTCCTCCTCCTCCTCTTTTCACTCCTTTTTTTTTCTCGTTCTCTCTCAACACACCACCTTGACAGACGGGAGTGAAGAGCTGCGCTTTAACGCTACAACGATGTAGTAAACGCAGAAAGCAGCACGACGCAGCTGCATTCGAAAAGAAAAATAACGGTCGTCGCACTTCCTCGCATCCTGTCTCCTTTTTTCCTTAAATTCTGGTTTTGATATATATTTTCAGCGCTGTTTTTCCTCTCCTGGAAGCGTTCCAAGGCATTTTTTGCCTTTTCGGATGGTCAATGCATGAAATTCGTATGAAATCCAATTTTTCTTACTCTCAAATGCGTCACGTACGTACTCGTCGATTCTCGTGTCTCTGAAGAACTCGTTGTCACGTTGCATGTTTCATCTGTTGTGAATTTCTCTCGCAATCACTGATCTTCCCTGATTCTCTTTTTCACGAAGTTACGAGGTACAGAGGGAGAAAGAACACGTACGCGAGTTATGGATCGTCCTGGCCACCCCTGTCGTGTTCTCTACGACATTCCTCTCACTCGTTGGTACTGTACACGGAAACATCCTTCATTTCCTGCGTTTTGGGATTATTTCGGCGGAGCATCATCCTCGCTGCTCCGCTCGTTATTTTTTGTTTACCTAATCTTTTCCGATTGACAGCACGACTGTGATAATTCGACGCAAATTAATCACTCACGGCGATGTTGATGTACAAATCGGCAAAATGCCAACATCTTCGCTCAGGAGTGCCCATTCTTCGATAAAATTCTTACAGTTGACAGCTCGTCGTTCTGGTACTCTCGTGGATTTCGTTAAAAAAATGATCTCGAATGCTCAACATCGAAGATCAATTTTTTTTTTCAAAATTTCATTCGACGTTCACATTCACGATTTCCTCCAGTCACGTTGTTGTCGACGAAGAGACGATCGACGACTGCGGAGACTCCGGTGTTTTCAATAAAAAAAAAAAGAAAGAGTCAGAGAAGATGAGAGGCGAAAAAATAGGCGGCTCTTGGAGGAACGAGTTGACGAAACGGAAAACACGAGCTCATCTGACTCTCGATAGGAAGCAGAGGTGGCACTAGCACTAGAAGTAAAAGGCACCAAAAAAAGAAAAAAAAACGTCACCCCCGATTCCCCCTTATCTCTTCTTCTATCTATCTCCCGTTTCTCTCAATCTCTCTCTCTCTCTCTCTCTCTCGGTCGCTTTCGCCCCTCCCACTCGAATCGCGTTATCTCGCGTTATCTCGACACGTCGCTGGCGCTTCTCGAATTTCCGAAAGCCTCTCCTCTCTCGATCGTGGACTTGCCTCTGATAACAAGGATATCAGTGACAAGGGTACAAATTCATTTCTCCAATCTCTCTCTCTCACTCTCTCCCTCTCAAACGCTCTTTCCGATCTCGTAAAAATTCAAGTTTCGACTCGGATGCGACACTCGTAACACTTGTAGGAAATGAATGTTCGATGCTCGTGGGATCCTCTCGGTGCGCGATACGATGGTCGGAATGATATTCTTTTTGTTTTCGTCCTCGCGTATTATTTTCTCACGGTTTACCTCCGCGGTAAGATCGTCGTCGCGTTCCTCGTTTTTCCGAGTGTCCAGCACACTTTGAGAGGAGAGAACGCGCGCGCGCGCTCTTGCTCGTACGTCTATATAATAACGCAGGGGGCGTACACACTGGCAGGCAGGCAAGGCATCAGGCACACAGAGACACAGACGGTGAGGCGCACAGAGTGGTTCTCCCGAGGCTGACGGACGCCGCGACGAGAGAAAGGGAAGAAGAAGCCCGTACAGCCGCGTACGCAGGGAGAAAACACGAACGGCGAGGTGCGAGCGCCGAGCGGAGACTCCGGCTTGTGTGAAAAGTAAAGTAATAGAGAGGTCGGAGCTTTGAGGAAGAAAGACGAGTGGAAACGACAGCAGGAGTACAAGCGGAGAGAGAAGTGCCAGCAGCGGGAGCCCGATCTTTCTCTCCCTCGTTATATCGCACACGAGACACGAGCAGCGGATACCGCGGAGAACACACAGCGACGAGCTTTAAGCTCTAAGCTTCTCGGGGGAGAGAGAGAGGTTGCAAGGCTGCGATGGCGGTGCGCTGCTCGCCTGCGTGCTTGCGTGCCTGTGTGGCCTGTCAGGCCTGAGAGCTGCGCGCGCCCCCCACCTGCTCTATACTGCTTTTACTCTCTCTCTCTCTCTCTCTATTTCCCTCCGCTCTCTTCTTCACCGTGTACACGTCCTCTCTCTCTCTTTCTTTTTCACACTCCCAAAAATTTATCTCTCTTCGCCGCACTCGATAAAATATCCGTCTCTCATCATTCTCTCTCTTTCTCTCTTCATCTCATTGCCTCCGACCGTTTCCCCATCGTCTTCTCTCTCTCTATCCCTCCCCTCTACCTTTCTATTTACAACCTCCATCGCTTCTCTTCCTCGCTCCGACTCGTCGTTCTCTCTGTCACCCAGAGTTTTCTCTCCGCGACCGGCTCTCCTCCGCTTGCCTCTGCTTCCCTCTCACTCTCTCTCGCTCTGCGTTTCTGTTTTCCGTCTTCGTTTTCATCTCTCTCGACCCCATCGCGTGTATCTTTCCCACCTTTTTTCGCATTGGCCTATCGCGCTTCTCTCTGTCTTTATCTCGCTCAGCCTCGTGTTCGTGACGTACACATCGACGTCGAGTACGTGCACACGCGAAGCTTCGTAGGTAAGCTCCGCTGTGTGTATATGTATATATTTATATATATATGTGTGTGTGTGCCGTAGCGCCGTTGCTGCTAGCCCGCAAGCTCGTGAAAGCTCGACATCGTTGAGCGCGCTCGGTCGCCCTCGGCCTCCCAATGACGTGACATCTCTCAGCGGGGCCCTCCCTTCTTTTACCTTTCTTCCTTCCTTGTTATCCTTTTGCTCCAATTTTTTTATATTACAGATGAGAAGCCTATGATTTTCTTCGTTGACGGTTTCTCTCGTCGACTCCCGTCGAAAGAAATACGAATGGGGCGAATGGAATCGATCTCCGGATGAGACTTATGTAACGGGAGGATTTTTTATTTTCGAAGAAAAATTCAGGTACATTCGATTTTGCTTGTGTAATGAGCGAATTAATAAAGAAAACCGATCTCCCGCGCGTAAACTGGAAAATTACCGATCGCAGATGCAAATGAAAACTGAATCGAATTTTTTTTAGTGTTTTTAGGAATTTTTCTCATCAGTGAATACCAAAATTCGAACAACCTGATTTATGAAGAAATCGTTTTGCTTTTAGTGTCTCAGGTCAGTTGCAGGATAACGTTTTGTAGCGTCGAGTGATTTATGAGGACGGGGAAACAAATAAGATAGCGTGCGAGTTTCTGCAGTAGAATTTCCACAGAGTTACACGGGTTTCGAGTCGGTCTGCAGGGAGGAGAAGAGAAAAACAGGAGAGATTCATCCAGCGGTGCTCGTGGCTCGAAAAGTTGGGCGCGGGGCCTCAGGAAGCTGAGCTACAAGCTTGAATTGTTGAGAGAGAGTGTTGCGAGGGTGCACGAGTGGTCGTGGATTTTCGTGGATGTTCGGCCATGCGCCGGCTATGCGCATATAATCGAGAATGGGCAAAGAGAAAAGTCAAAAGAGAGAAAAGAATAAAAAGGGGAGAAAAATACAAAGTACCCCGGAGTTCGCTTCCTCTGAAAACGACCTGAAGAAAAAAAAAGAGAAACGGGGCTGTGACGTTCCGGCTCGTCTGCGACTCTGTCGCGAGTGGGAGAATGACAGTATCAGAAACAAGAGAGGTTCCAAACGTGACAACACTTCGTCGCGTTTTCTAAGAACGTAAAAAAAAGGAGATCTCCACATCGTCACTCGGACGTGTCTTCTTCATTGTTGTCTTGGAGAAAAAAAAACAAATAATAATGTACATTGTCCGTAAAGCTATTTTTAAATTTGTAAATAAAAACATGTTTTTGAGCATTAAAATCATGTAGCACGCGTGTATTTTATTTTGTTCTTCCACATCATTCACGCTCCTCGACTCTTTTTGTTTCATTTGAGAAAGAAATAATCACCGCGAGGGTTAAACGGACGGCTGACAATGAAGAGTGAACCCGGGGTAATGCTGGATGCCAGGGTATTTTTCAACGAGAAAAAAAGTGTAACGGTAACTAGAAAAGTTGCGATATTGTATCGCGGATTGTTCTGCATGCAGTGACAGCATTGATCCCGCAGGGTTGGGAGAGGGCGCACCGGATGGGGGGAAAGAGAGAGAGACAGATAAAAAGGGTGTACACACAGGGCCAGAGAGAGGAAAGCAGAAAAAAGAGCGGAAGGATGAGACGAGTAGGCACGAAAGACGTAGAAAAAAAACAGATGGAGAACGATTCGGAGATGGGGAGGAAAAAATCAGAGAAGACAAATTAGAGGTCGAAGGAGAGGAAGAGAAGAGAGAGAAGAAAAAAAAGGAGAAGAAGAAGAAAGAGAAAGAAAAGAACACAGAAAGGAAACGGGTGTAGTGCGCACGGTGGACGGAGAGACAAGGCCGTGGCGCTGATGTTCGTATCTAACCATCTCCGTTCCTCCCTTATCCTCCCGTAAGCTCTCTCTCTCTCCCCGTCGCTCTCGCAAGCCAAGCACAATCAATACACCCCTCTCCACTGCTCAGCCAGCCCGTTTGACTCGGATACCAGCCGGTGGCGTCACTCCCCACCTGATCGTGGCCCACTGGCGAGACCTTTCGTACAGCTGTACGAGCATCATTTGCCCTCGCTCTTTCTTTTCTAGATCTCCCTTGTTTCTCATACCTTTATAGCTCTCTCTTCCCAACGTTTTTCCACTTGTGTACCAGCCCCGCGACGAGCACTCCCTTTTATCATGCGAATCTGTACGTACTCAGCCATCAGTCTCGACTTGAGATTATCTGGCCGGATATCCCCGATGTAACGAAACAGAGATCCACGCTATATCGGAATGGCAAAGGTTTCGATGAGTCAAGAACTTCATATCGGATTCAGACTGATAAGACGAGTCCCTGAGCCACCCGTGCAGCTAATTTTTTATTTACTTCCCTCGCTTCTGATGCTTAACCAACCATATGGATTTGCCAAGTGGAGGCGTGTTTAGCTCAATTGTTGTTCACCGATCGACTCTTTTGGGCCGAATGCCAATCATCTCGCTTGATTGCCACTCGCAACGGGAGAAATGTACTTATAACTAAAAGCCAGTAATAGAAACGATTATATTCAATTCTTTATGGACATTTTGATTTCGAACCATCGCAGTGTGGATCCTGTATTAGAAGGGTGGTAAATAAAAAGCTTTTTCGCAGAAGTGGATCATCTAATTGTTGAATTGAATTACCGAGTGTACTTTTGGGCTTGGGAAGATCCTGCAACGTTGCTCCCTAATTTTATAATAAATTCGGACATAGTATCTGGTAAATGGATACAATAAGATTTTTTTGTGAAGGTTAAGAAAAGGTCCCCCACGCCCGATGTGGGTGGGGGTGGGGGAACTGTAGGGGGGTGATCCCCCACCATAACCCCCCACATGGACCCCCCTAGATATCAGCGGTTAAAGTTAACGACTTTTAAAAATTCAAAATCTCTTTTCGTCTCCTGAACGTGGAAGAAGAATCGACTCTACGATAAGTATTTCGTCGAATAGGCATGGCAGGAAATTTTCAGTGTGTCTCTGTGTCCTTTATTGGTAGGAAAATGATTTACGATTTTGTGAAATGAAAAATTTTGATATTTGTCCCATTAACTTGAAAGAAGATGGAATGAAAGTGATGTTTCTTTAGATTCGGGTTCGGGTACGGCTGCAATTGGAGTCCATTGGGTTGAGTATTTAATAAAACGTTCCAAATCTAATTGTCGAAAAAATGTTAAATTTTTATAGAATTTCAAAACAGTGCAGACCTTGGATTCGGGTTCGGAGATAAATGCTTTGAGTGGGTTGGATTGAATATTCGAAAAAACGTTCTTTTGAATAAAATTTTTGAAGAGTGTTTAATTCCCAACTATTTCGTTGAGAAAAACATTTTTTTGAATACTCAACCCGGCCTAATAAAATTGTTGAAAATTAAAAACTTTTCAATAATTTGATTCAGAAGATCGTTTTCTTAAATAACTCCGAATTAAAAATCTGTACAGTTTTGAAATCCCTTAAGAAACTAATTCGCACATCCATGAAAACTGCATTCATATGTATCAACTATTTTTTCACTCACACACAATAATCGTCTACTTTAACTATTTATATCTTCTGGGGGGGTCTATGTGGGGGGATTATGATTAGGGGTCGCCACTCTCCCCCCCAATACCATCAGGGGTGGGAGACTTTTTCTTAACCAATGCCTGCAGTAAAAGTATATCTGCACCATTCGAGATCAAAAATAAAAAAATATTCTACAATTTCTGGACTGAAGTCGCTAAAAAATATTACTTTCTTCAGTTAACTTCCACGAAAGAAGATTTTTTTTATATGGAGGCGGGGAGGAATCGTCATCTTTCTGCTCGTAATTTCTACTCTGGACCTCTATTCAATTTTGTATATATTTTCTCTAAATTATGTACAATGTTAGCATAAAAAAACATAGTAGCTTATTGTTTTAAATGTTCAAAATGTGGAGGATCGACGAGAGAGGTCTACAAGTGTATCGCAGTGATGGAAACACGAGTACGGTCGGACCGGCGCGCTCCCGGCAGAAGTCTGAAGTAGTACGAGTTCGAAGCATAGCAGACCGAACGGTGGTACGTGCTAAACGAAGAAGTCGAGTGGAGTAGTCCGTGCAGGAGGGCGTTCTCACCAGCGTGTTTTCTCCCCTGCGTTCAAATAGGTACGTTCATGCAATTTCATACAGTCGTGGCATGTCTAGCTGCCGCTTTCCGGCGAAATTCCATGCCCAAAACGCTACTGATGTATCAACATTCATACTCGGGTAAATCACGCGGTCAGACTCGCGACGAATATGGAACGGTATTCCTCACAAAGGTATTGCATCGCCCTACCGAGATACGATCAACAACACGTCCCATTAAGACACGAACTAATTCCTGTTTATCTGATTTCGTCCCAAGAAAGCACAATCGACCCTTGACCTGATTGAATTATAATAAACTTTTAAAATCCCACTCTGTTATTAATTTTTCTGCATTGTTCATATCAGCGAAGGTAATGTATTTTTCAAGATAATGGATTGTGCCAGGTTAGGGGCATTTGTTTTAAACTATTTTCTACTCGAATCATCATATGTATTTGTCACTTTAGGCAAGGTAGGATTGACATTGAGAACGTCATTGTCGATTTCGTGCTATAGACTCTTATCAAGGCAAATTATTATAGGTTGCTTTTCGTAGATTAAAATCTGATGTGGATTCAAAAAAATAAACACTGAAATTATTATATTTAAAAACATTTGTTCAAAAGTTGCTCACGATAACGCATGCTGTATTTTTTTATTAGTTATAAAATGACTGCATGTTTACTGTACATTATGATTTAATCAATTTCAATGAATAGAAGTACAAATTTTAGAGACTTCTTTAATTTTTCAAAAATAATATACTTTCGTGCTACTTTTTTCGTATAATAGAAACCAAAAACTGATGTAAAAGTTGAATCACTCGGATCAACATTTTTATTCCAGAACTAGTTCAAAAATAAAAAAATTAAATAGATTAATATATTTCTCTGGTTGAATGTACAACGTAAGCTATTTAAAACCAGGCAATGCATTGAAATGAACAAGAGGAAAGAGGATACGGAGAGAGCACTTTTCCTGAGTCCCGCTCAATTCCATTCTACTCTCCGGTCTACAAAAGCTATACTTATCAATCGCAATCGATTTTAAGATGGAGAAAGGAAATAAGGAAAACAGATGGAAAAACAAGAATAAAGAATCTCTCGTGGAGTAACTAAACTGCAGAAAGATAAGTTTTCAACACTTATTTGATGAGAAAGTAAAAATGGTCACAGCGGTCTAGGAAACAACACAATCCTGTCTTCTAATGATCAGCGAGAAATGTCCAGAGTGAACCACAATAAAAGATTCTTTGGATGATACGCCAAAAAAAATAGCTACTCGCATACAATACAAATTTTTGCAAAAATGTTTAAATAGAATACGAAACGTATGACATATATTGAACCTCCATATTCCTTGAAATAATATGCTGATATATTCAAATCTTGACATTTTCAATCTCGCTTATATCTTCAGTAAGCAGAAAATATGTAAAAATTCTCTGCAAGTCTCACTTTTTAGCATTTCGAGTATTATGAAGATCGTTGAAATTGAAAAACGAAATGTAAGTGCACGTATCGAGAAGATAAAATCTAATTTGTTGGACTCAACCTTTTCTTTTTCTATCATCTTATTTCATTATCCTTCTCGCAGTCACTCTTTGGAATATCAGTTCGACCGAATAAGTTTGAATTCTTATTGTAGTCCAATAAATATCGACGAATTTGGGCCACCGGAATTCACGGTCCGCAACGCGACGTGGAAGTAAGCCAACACAGCCCCGCCCCTCCAGCTTTCTTATCCGTACTGCTATCCGGCCATTTGAAATAATTCTTTGGACGATTTCCATGTTCAAGGTTCCCCCATATTTCACAGACATTTCTTACATGGAAAATCCGCACGTGTTTGTAACGTTGAAGATTTGCGGTATGTATGAATCGAAAATTAATAACCGCTATATCTTTCTTCGACAGAGGTTTTCATTATATTTAACCCTTACGTGCGCACCTAAATTCTCCTACGTTAATGCCCACCTGAGGTATCCGGGAACCCACCTCCAGTTATAATTTCTCTTCGAGTTCAGATGTGAACAGATTCACTATAAATCGATTTAGTTAATTGATTAAACTTTATTAAAGGTTAATCAAGCTATGTATGCGTTCAAAAATAGCACGTGGTTGCCAAAAAGAGAGATTGATGGAAGGAATCTCGAGCGGGTCAGAGTCAAAAATTAGGTTTACCGACCGGTAAACGTTCCAAATGTGTGTGGAAGTGTTTTTACTATATTCACACGACAAATTATTATATCTTTTCACTAATTAATTAATATTCTCCCAATTGAACATTTATTAACAATGACATTCATTCACAGGCGTATATATCAACTTTTTCTCTAGCGCGTACCTTGGGTGCTCCCTGAGCTTCAGCCCACTTCAAGTTCATTACTGCAAAAAAATCCTGTTTTCGATTTATAACTATGGAAATCCCGTCATCAAGAGTTAAACTTCGTAGATCTGCCCGCCCATAGAGAAAACAAATTTTTTCAAAGAGTTGTAAACGAAAATGTGACGAAGAGGGTACCAGGGTGCTCACATAAGGGTTAACGACGTTCTTGCGAATCCTGTGACTCAAATCAGCAACTGAATATGTAAAGTAAAGGCAAATTTCATCAAGCGAAATTATTTCAAAGATAATTCGTTGAAAATTGGTGTTGACGTTCTTTGACATTATATTAGACAGTATGCAAAATTTCTAAAAGCTTTACCGTATAGGAATTGGGATATTATAATTGTACAAAATCACACCTCTTAACATGAGCTCTTGAAAGGTACTACAAAGAGTTGCAATTTGGTTAGTTATTGAGTTTACCCTGCATACCCTCTTCGGGTTTTCACAGCATTTCTCATTCCTCATTGTACCATTTTACATTCTGTAACCACCGTCCTATATGTTTCTACTTCCTTTCATCACCACCAGATTGCATCTGCAGCCGACTTAACGCCCTAACCTGTATCGCAATCACACATGTTTGCACATGGGCATGGGAAAACTGCAGAAAACCTGTGCCGATACATTCGGTGACGTCCTTTCTGGATTTCCCGAAATTATCAAACCTCGAAATCTCTAGAAAAAACCACCTCCCGCTCAGCGTTGACCCGTCAGTCAATGCGAGTTAAGCGGTCACCCATCCAAGTATTGGCCACGCCTAATGCGGTTTAACTTGTGGGATCGCCGAAACTCAAGCACAGACCACGGGTCCACGACTGTCGGTAAAAAGATGCAATTTTCAAAAATGAATATCCTAACTTTTAGACGGTCCATCTCGTACAAATTTCACCAAAGTCGCGTATTATATTTGTCTCGTTATAAGTCGAATTTCATTTAGAAATCTTTAAAACTAATTTTTTCATGAAACACGCATGAGCCTCCTTAAATCTGTATGTTATTATTCTACATGGCTCTTTCTTCTTCATGTTTCTTTGATGCAAATCAAGGTTCGTTAGATACAGGTAGCGGTCGTATGGATTTTCCTTTTTTATGACCAAGCACCGCTCACACACCTTAAAGCATAATTAGTTATCGACCTTGTTCCGATGAATCGAAATTTTAACACTTTATAATAATAATAATATAATTCTCTGACTTAATTCAACGCGTTACAAAAAAAAATCGACAGCCTCTTCATAATGAGCGTTTGCAATTAAAAATATATCTTATCGAATGTTCTCTCTACATTGTTGAAATTTAATCAGGATAAGTGAGCGAGGAAGAGATTTTAATCACGCGAAATTGAGGCAAATATGAAAAAGGTGATTGAAAAGTTTCATAAGGCTTAACGAGTTCAAGGAGATACTCGTTGCAGAGAAACGAAAATAGGAAACTAAGGAAGATGCAAGTTCAGTGAACCCGGAGAAGAGAGGACCACTTCTCGGAGCTTAGAGCCACCAACACTCGGATCTTGTACGAGTGGTATTGCGGAAACAAGACAAAGAAAATCTCCAAAAGACAAGAAGTGTCCTCGCGTCGAAAACTCTTTTACACGAGAAGACAATGCGCGTTGTCGTCTCCGGTATGACAATGACGTATACATACCGGTGCACGATGATAATACGTATAGGATGATGATTGATCTTTACAGGCGAACGTCGATGGGACGGTACGTCGTGAAGACGACCCAGAAGTGCCAACATTCGTGCCAACCGGAGATTGAAGATGAAAAGGGTCTTTCGGATGGAAAAAAATTTCAGACAATCCGCGGCGCTCCCTTGGGCTTAAATTCGTGTCACGGTATTAAACGTCAAGTTAAAAATTGACAGGTTATAATAACGTGAGGTGTGTGTTATACCCGCGTTGTGGAATAATCAATGCGTCGAATGGCTATTTCATTTCTCACAGGCCGGTTTTCCTCTGTGAGTACTTTTTCCATTCTTGCTCGCTAGCTGAAACAGCGATATAACTCTCATGCGTGCTCAATCGATCAAGAACCTCTCGCGAATGCAATTAACCGCTCATGAATCAAACCACGCGTTCTCAATTGCCGAGCGATTTGCCTCTTGACTTCCTTCCCATCCTTCTGAGTGATAGGCTTTGATTGAAGGGTGTGGGTATTTGATGGAATCGAACATCAAAGTATTCTTGCCCGCGGATACGGATGGAAGGAAGATTAGAAATTGGTAGCATAGTCCTACCGAACCAGAACATCTTTGTTTGGAATTATCATCCAACTTTCGTGCCAGAAATCAATTAGGAGCAGCGCATTAAACCTTTTTTCATAAAATTCCTATTGATCATTTTACCAATTCGTTAGTTATTTTGAGAATAATTGCAATCTCAGAGGAAATTTATCACAGGCAATTCATTGCACAGGTCCACAAAATGAAAAAGTGGTCTGTGCTGGATGCCTGACTAACATTTTCCGGAGTATTTTTTATCGCTGAACACGAATGTGAAGTTGAAATAAGAAGTCGAACTGCAGCATACCAAATCGTAAATAATTATTAACAATCATTAACAAACGCTAATAATTATTAACAATTCGGTATGCTCCAGGTACATGAAAAAAAGTTTACGCAACGATACTACAATAACATAGGTCAAGAAATATAATTTTAGATGATTCGAAAGAGAGGAAGAGAATTCTCGTTCGCTTCAAGAATTCGTTGACAAATCCGCGTATTTGCGTCGATCAATTATATCTTTGACAGTTTAACCATAGCGTCGATTCATCCAGATCCTTCGTTTTGCTCGTTCTGCAATCTAGTCCAGCGGCTGCGAGGCAACATCTTGCGGCAGTTGTCTATGTCTCTGACCGATCAATCAACATCGACTGACCCATTTGCAAACTCGATAGACCACACCACCACTCGCGGAAACTCTCGTTTCTATAATTTCTCTTCACAATGATGTAACTATATACGTATGTACATAATTCAATTCCCTTAATCAATTTACTTCGATGGGACGACCAACCACAGTCGTAAAAAAATTCGATTTCTAACATCGAACCGAAATATATTGTAATCCTAGTTGGTACAGCGATTCATGTTTCCTCCGATACGAAACGACAAAAGATGTCAAAATATCGGAACACGATTGGGTTGAAAGGTGTCCGGTCATGTTTCTATTTCCATGCGGCGAAATAACATTTTTTTGTCATGAAATCGTTACCGATGACGTCATGCATTTTCTTTGCAATTTAGTGCAGGAGTATCGACGGAGGATGGATAAAAGAGAGAATTTCGAATAGGAAGAGAGAGAGAGGAAACGACGTCGTACCGTATAGGAATGAAGCAAATAAGGTTGGTATAGGAAATCGGTCGCGGCAATCGAAGAACGTAGTGAACTGAATTTAATGGAGGGCAATCGTATCGGTGCGTCGTGGGGAGTATAAAAAGGTAGGGGAGCAGCAGCGTGCGTTATCGTGTGTGCGTCATGTCAGGGGGCTCCCATTCACCGGCTTCACGGGACACGAAGGTGAAGCGCACCTCGAGAGCGAACCGGCAGCAGCTAGAGGTAGGATCTTAACGCAATCTAGGTCACCTCGGTGGCGCTCGCGCCACACATCAGGCAATAGTTTCTTCGTGCAGAAGGTTCGATGGGTGGCGGTGCTCGTGCGGCTCTGCCGTTCGCTTCTCGGTGAATGCGGCCCCGTCGTCTGTACATCAATGAAATATCAGAAACGTTCTCTCCTGGAAAATCATCGTTGTACAAACACGTGCTAACTTTATTCGGGTCACTGGCATCTTCACACGAGTTTTGAAAAATAATTGAAACACGAAAAAACAGACAAGAATGCTTGGAATGGTTTGGAGCTTTTTCATTTTAAAAAAGAAAATTAATTCATGGAATCTGCGAAGATTCTTTCATAGTGGGCTATAATAAAAGAAATGTTGAATTATCGTGTGCTAATTTAACGCTATTGCGACTCTTAATCGCGTCAATGCGTATTTTTCATAACTACATCTACCTCTTTGAGTTTGATGAGAGCATGGACGCCTGCACAAGTTAATTAAAACTAGGACAGCGTTTTATTTTCTAATCAAATTTCGGTTTAATTATTTGAAATAATCATACTTTGTTTAAATATCACAAAAAACAATTTATTTAATAACCATAATGTTTAATTTGAATGTTTGTGAGTCTTGTGTTTTGAATCTTGTAACTTGAATTGGTTGGCTTGAATGTGTTTTTGATCTGTCTAAAAAATCAAATGGCAATTGGTGAAAATTTTGAGAGCGGAACTTGTTGCAAAAAGTGAAATGGAAGGGTTTCCGAAAGGGCGTGAGTGGTTGAACGTAAGAAATCTGTTTTCGCTTTTACTGGTTTTTTTCTGAAAATAAACTGTTTGTGATTACTGGTTTTTTTCGATTATAAAATTTTAGTATTATTGTGTTTCTGCAAAAAATGAGCGATTCAAAATTTTCGCTTATCTATGATTATATCGCTACGGTCTGAAAAAACGCATTTATGAATTAACGCGACCTGATTAATATTTCTCCTCCATTTCATCAGTATACAAACATACATACAACATTGAATCCAAAATTATTTCAGAAATTCTGAGATTGCAGCTCGTGTTTAACAAACGTCTGGAGATTTTGAAATATATCTATCGGCGTGTGTAGTTGAAAATTGCCAGGGAAGGAAAAAAATTGAAAAACGAATTTTTGAATACTCCATTTTTCGATAAAATATATTATCTTCTCAGTGATGGATAATTACTAATGCTCTTCACATGTCAAATAAAATATAAAATTTAATATTTCCAACAGCTTTATTGAACACACGTTTAATAATACTTTTTAATGTTAAAATTTATAGGATTTTATTATTCATTCTATATTTTCGTCATTAATTACTTTTTTGAGTGTTCACTTGTTGAATTCTTCTTTTTCGTAGCGTATTAAATTTTTTTCAAGCAATATGGAGCTTCGTTAAATTATTCACTTGGGCGTATCTCAGTGTTAATTAATTCTATGTATTCCATTTTGTTTGAACTTTCTTTCATTTAATATTTATCCTTTCTGAATGAAGTAACGAGATTATTTTGGCACCGGTTCAAACAAGAGTGTAGACTCCACTTGGGTAAATAAATCATGATTTTGGCACGTGTCAAACACGACCTTTTATTCACCAATTAAGAGACACAAGGGTTATTATTTTTAAGTCTTGGAGAGTATAACTAAAAATTCGAAATAATAATTTGCTCTCGTACTTGTTTACTGTGAACGAATTTCTGATGGAGGTGGACAAACGACTGATTAGAGGAAAGAAGTCATGTATAGACGAAGGAAGTTCCTTTAGACAGCATTGCAGAGAAATTGCGAGTCAAGCTGATTTCGGAATGGTAAACAAGCTGATAAATTATTTATAATAATTCGGTCACTGCCACCGGACGTGGCGGAATTTCCTCGCTGTTACTCCTCCCGCTTTCAAGGCGAGTCTCACATCTCTCTCTCTCTCTCTCTCGCTTCCTTCTCTCGAGTTACCTTCTCCGTTACCTCCCCGCATCGTACTAACGATCTCGGAGCGCAGTGACGTCAACCGAGAACAGAGTGGAAAATGCGGCTGTCAGAAGCGAGACGAGGAGACCGAGTGCAATAGAGAGAGAAAAGTAAATAGATAGAAAAATTCACGGATGGTCTACTTTGGCAGAGTGGATATTGGCACAGTGTACATTATTGTACGATATATAATAAAACATCGCTTTCGGAAGCATACAATATATTTTCTTCAGACGAGGCACTGACTTGAACGGAATTGTCCCTGTTCAAGAAGAAAAAAATCATAACCGACACTTTGGCACGTCTTTTCGTTCCGAAGAGGCCCTCGAACGGTTTACAATGGCTAAAACAGTGTCCATTTATGTTTATAAATAATTGATTGAACGCTGGATCAACGACCGAGGAACGTGATTTTTTTTTCGTATTTTTAGCTACGCTCTGTTATTATTAGAATTTTACTGAATGAGTTCATATACACTCTCGTACAACGTTGTCTATTATTCTCGAACGCTTCACTATCCTGCTCATTGTACACCTTGGATTCTATAATAATATAACAATACAAAGATGAATTTCTTCAAATAAACATGCGGAATAAAAATTGTTAAATATTGGCGATTGTGCAGATGTCGTGTTAACAGACGCCTGTATTTTTCAAATGTGAAGGAGAAATGTTTAGTGAAATGTTGCTTACGAAAACACGCATATAAATGTCATGATAAAAAATAGTGCACGTTCAATCTGTGTGTGTTATATTTTTTCTTCACTTGTGAGTTTCCCCGTAATTTTTACATTCCAGTGCCAGATTTATGCACATCGTCTGTTCACTCTCCACTTTTCTTCTCAATGCTGTTAATGTTTAGACTGAGTTCGAAGTCTAAATATACAGACATCGAAAAACTTTGATGAATAATAAACGTGAATCATCGTGTTATTGGAGTCGTGGAAAAATTTGAGTGTTCATAGAAATATCGAAATATTTGGAATTGTTTGGTCTTTAGGCAATTTTGCGAAAAGTATAAAGAATAAAATTTGAAATTATAATTAGAGGTCCATCCCAATCCATCAATAATATAATGAATCAGCTCGATTCGTTCTCTGACAATACATTTGACATTCCGCAAATGTATTGATTCATGAGTCGACCAAAATTTTTGATTAAATATTACCGCAAATGTAAATATAAATAACAAAAACATCATCTTTGAGCATTCCATCAGGAACAATTTCGAGTAAGAGATTTTCGACGATAGCGAGCTCTGTTTCCGAAATAGGAAAATTCCTGATTTTTTTAATGACATTTCCGACAGTTCCGCAGAGCAAACGTGCAGGTCGCTGTAGAGGAAAGCTTTGGATACCAGTTACCTACGGTTGTCATCGCAAAGTTTTCGAGAACGACGCTTGTCGAGCAACCGGGGTAACGAGGCGAAGGAGCGAGAGAGGGGACGACAGTTTAGCAAGACGTTCAATGTGACTCGTCCAGATGGCGTTACCGTGCGATGCTTGCTACGGTTATCGACTTCACTGCACCAAATATCTCGTTCTTTCGCCTGATATAACGTAAACCTACTCCACTGTCGCTGAGAAACGTCCATCTGCCTTTTATACGCATATTATGGCTGCATGATGCTCTCTTTTCACCCTTTTTCTCTCGTGTATGTATACGTGTATTTTCTTACTTAGGACGATAAATTCAGCTATTTCTTCCATACCAAATTGAAACCCTTCGCAAAAATACCACTGTTGAGTCTTTTAATTACATTTTCATTTTCTTAAGAGCATGCACAAATTGCATATTTCGAAATATGTGACAAAAGAACAAATTTTTACACTGTTTATTTGTGTTAGTGAAAAAATGTATAACACTAAAAAGTGTGATAATTTTTTATAGTCTTTGATCGGAGAAAAAACGTCCCAGTAAGGAAATTAATTACATCAGAGAATATCAAGTTCCACCAAGCGATTACGTAACCAAAAATTTTAATGTAAGCGAAGGCTAGCTGATATGGAAATTAGGGTAACTTTTTTGGAAACCACGTTTAACCAAGTTTTAATTTGAAATATTTGCAGTCGACCAGAGGACAGTTTGTGCACGATGAATTCAAATGTTGACACGTGCGCGAAAATTTATTTGCATGCGACGTTGATCGAGTCTGTATCTTGCTCGCGTCATCCATAATCCGGCTTTTTATTTATTTATTTTCTTTATTTCTTTATTAATAATATTTGAAATACACAAATTTAGTATATGATAAAAAATTTTATTTCAATTGTAAAAAATCCAACATCATATTTTTGAATTTAAATGATTGTTAGAAAAAATACGAACTTGCTAATTCGAGAGATAATGTTTTTCGTATCCGGTAATGATTTTCTAAATCTTTGTGTCTATCTTTATTTCTTCTTCAGCTTGAAAGTAAATTCGTAAATTTTTGCTGAAGCTTAAATCGGCTTTATTTTCCACTAAATCTGGGTGGTTCAAGTACGATTGACCTCATCCTGAAATCAATACGCGTTACCGCTTTGAAGGGCACCTCGCTAGTATTTGATAGCTTAATGGATTCTCAAATGTACTCTGGGGAGGGTCAATCCCACATTATTTCTAATCTCGTGTGTGAAGATTCACTCGTTGCAAAATTACTAACATTTACTTTTTTTCTCATTCATTAATCCGACTATACATTTATAGACGGATCGAGGGAGCGATTACTATTTATCGATTGAATGAAACCAATCGCATCGAATCCAATAGTATATTTAGAAAAATCAAGATCTTGGTTTCTGAATTCATTCGTTCGGGATAAAGTACCCAATAAATGTTGTTACGAGGAAATCATTGACGTAAAGGTAGTAGTGGAATGTTGTCTACAGCACGAGTATACAAAAGATAAGAATTCGCAGACTTCATGGATTGCAAAATTCTCGATGTGCTGATTCTATTATCTTGTAATATTGAAGAATTTCTAAATAAATTTAAATTATTGATATATGTATATAGGGTAGGGGAGGATGGGGTTCTTAAGAAAATATATTCCGATTCCAAAGGTTAAATATATGATGAATTTTTTTTAACCACAATTTAAGGAAAGAATAAATAAAACTTTACCCCCTCCAAAAATTTACCCCTTCGAATATCCCTCCAAAAAGTAAAAAAAAATGTTTATAATTTGTTAATTTATTATTAGTTTTGACGTCTTATTTCAAATAATTAATTGATAATTCATTTTAATTTTCGTTCAAATGTGTTTCGTTTCCATAGAAAATGGCCTTTTTCTATCTCTGCTATGTCAATTGACTATTAATTTTAATTTTTCCTTTAATATGTTTTCATATCACCAAATATAATGTTCTTAGCAAAGAAAAAACTATTTGATTTTAAATTTTATTAAATTTTTAAATATTGAAAATTTTCACCAAATTTTTCGGATACCCCACTTTGCCTCCCCTGATCCATTTTGCCTCCCGCCAACCATATGAAAACGAACGAGGAAATTGCAATCCAGAAATTGCTGTGACACTGTAAAAGTTAGTCTAATGAAAGTGTAAAAATGTTCACACGAATTTCAATATTTTTTAAGAATCACAATCTTTTAGAAAATGAAATTTCGCCTCTCCACTGCTGTAGATATTGAAAATTAATAACCAGAGAGAACAAAGGTGGCAAGAATCAAATTCGCGATTCCCTATATCAGATTTCCTATAAATGATTCGCCTAATTAAATTGTCTGGCAGACAATTTCTTAGGGTGAGTGCCCTCTGACGATCGTACCTTCTCAATGGCGCGTTCTGGGAACTTGATCCCTCGCGCTGGCCATATCAGACACTCGTAACCTTATCAATATTCCAGGTTGAACGCTCTTTTCCTCTCCCAGACGGTTTCCGCGTCCGCATGACAAATCCAGGGCACGCGTATTCACTTTTCTGGAGCTAGATCGAAACTCCCTCACTTACGGTCAATGCCCCTGGTACGTGACCGAATGTTTTATTAAAAAGGAAAAAGAAAACAAACGCTTTACCTAACTCTTCACTTTCTGTTTTTAAACTGCTCCGCCCATTTTAATATTAGAATTTTAAAAAGGCAATGATTAACAATAAATTATTCAATTGAGGATCCGAAGATACAGAACACGTTTTACCTAAACTTTTTCTGAAGGCGTGATTAAGGATGTACTGGAGATAATTCGGAACATTGATAAAAATCCAAAAATTTGACCAGCCACTGATAATAGAATTCTAATGCTTCTGTGCAAATTTCAACTCAATTCACTAAACCGTTTAAAAGATTTATAACAAATTGCATGTTATACGTATTCGAAATTATAATAAGTTATAAATATCGAAAAAAAACGGTAGTAGTTACTTGGAAATTTTTTCTCAAGATGATTAAATATCAAAGAATTTTTCTGCCAAATTTTATCAACTTGCACCAAACAGTTTTTTAAGAAATTATTCATTTATGTGACAATAAAACGAATTTCCCTCTTTAAAAGTACTTAAAAATTGATTAAAACGATTACGTCTTGTTAATATTTTTTTACTATTAGTACACATAAGAAATGTTAATAACCGAGTTTAAACAATTTTGTCTAAAATTTTTGTTTTTAATTGTTTAAATAATGAACGATATGAAAATTGTTAATAAAACAGCAAACTATCGAATGTCAATGTAAATAACATGATACAAAATTACAACTTTCTAACAAAAAAACGAAGACTACATTTTAACAATTCATTATGAAAAAGTCAATTTTGTCAGGGATTGTATCTTCAGTACATCCAGCTCTGTGCGAAAAGATAAATTAATGAGAAAAAGTGTCGTAAATTGTAATTGCGTATTTTACAGTGTAAATAGTGAAATACCAATTTTCTTGACGTCGTGATTGAAGCTCTGTGCGAAGATACATTATTGAGAAAAAGTGTCATAAATTTTTTAATTGAGTAATTTATCGTGTAAATAATGAAATACAGATTACACTATTACCTCTCCGAATATTGAGATTCAGAAAAAAGATGTAATGCACGATTTCTTTACCCGATAATTGAATCATCAGCGTAAAATGCAAACGAATTTCTTTTCCTCGAAGTATAACAAGAATTCGTAAAAAAAGAAATTTTGTTAATTCCAACAGTACGCAAGAAAAACTGGCGCGGGATCGATTTTGTCATTTCAGAAAGTCCAAGTGGCGTTTTATTTCCGCGCATGTAACATCGATCCAACAATGAGCCGAGGGGATGAGTGAGGTCTCGTTATATTCTTTCTTTCGCGAGCCTTTCGTGTTATCATGACAAAACATGCATTAATGCTACAGTAAAAAGACATCAAAAAGATGAAACAAGAAATAACAAGAATAACGCGGAACGGCAGATAATTATCATGAGACTGTAGAGAGTGCGTTGGAGTAGATACAATGACTTCAAAAAAAAAAAACGAGAAGAAGAAAATATAAAAGTGCCATATTAGACAAAAGAGAGGAGGAAAAAGACACAACAACAGCACATTGCCAGAGGAAAAATACGATAATAAAGAAAAGTTGAAGAGCAGATACTGGTCGAAGGGTAGAAAATCGTCAAGCGATTCTTTCTCCAGTCAGTCACTCGTATCAGTAAAATTCTTCAACAGCAAGAATGTCACATATCTGTCTGAATGTCATACATATACAGAATACGTATGAATAACGTGAGATTTACCTATTTAAATACAACATGACTACCGTCATTTGCATTTCATTTCATTTTTACAGATGCGCAGTCGCAGTTTATATCTAAGCAGAGGACGATCTTGACAATCGTGGGACTCGTGATTATGCGCATGGGGCATTCGCAGTTAAAGTAGGGTGAAAAATGAGCAAGCGCTTCTGTCGAGAAGCCCACGTGCTCACACATTCCCAGCACACGTGGATTTGTCGCCACGCGCGTTGATGGAAAGAGGAAGAGAGTCAACGACAGAGAGAGAGACGAAGAAAAAGAAATATTTGTGTACATGTTTAGAGAATGTGAAATCCCTTGAAACGTGTACGTGTACTGCATTGCGGTGTTGTTATTTGTTGAAAATATTATCACCGGCTGTGCTCAGAAGGAGACGATGTACATATACTCGGTGCACAATCTGCTGTTTCATCTTTTACGTTACGATCGACAATAAGCAAACAACATGTTTCGAGATTCACGGTATTCTGTTTTTGAGCATTATATGTATATTGATTTTTTTTTCTCATCCCTGGGGTGAGATGAAAATTTTGCATGGCCCGAAAGAGAAAACAAGGATATATTTCAAAAAAATGGGAGTGTCATTTATCATCCAGTTTTGTCGACAATTCAGTAGCGTTGCATTTGTTTCTTACGATTGATTGTTTTGTAACACCTTCGAATTTGAAACTGTCACACAATATTGTCCATTATTATGAATAATAATACTAAGCGTCACAAGTTATTTTTCTGTTGAAGGAGAGCAACGTGTACTTTCGTTTTCGTCGAAAACTTTATTTTTCAACAGAAAAATTTCCTGCTGGTTTTTTAGCAATTGAACCACTTAAGGTAGTTCGATCGCTGGGCGCTGTATAAACATGGGGCGGGACCCTTATTTACAATTTAAGAAAAATTAATTTTGATAAATTTGAAGATTTTTATCGATGAAAAAGAAGTAAAAATGGTGAGTATTATTACGTTCTGGAAAGCTCCGAAGGACGCACCAGAAGGGTTTTCACCCCATTTTAAACCTATTAGGATATCTGACGAAAGTCAACATGACATCTAGTGGCAAATTTTCTAACTACGGGGGAGGTGTACTCTCAATAGAAAATCACAATTATAAACTTCGCCCCCATGTCAGATCCAAATAAAGATAGACTTGGGATTGGGGCTAATTGTCGATAGGAAGGAACTTATCGGATTACTTCACAATTCAATTCTCATATTTTTAATTTGCAACATTACGAATTTATTTTCACTTTTTATAATTATAGTTCTGAGAATGGACAATGGAAGCCCACGACCAGATTAGTCAGGTCTTCAGAACAGACTGACTCTACCTTCTGGCACCAATCGTAAATTTTGCTAATTTTACAAAAGTAATTGGTGTGAGACGACTCAGAGTCCGTCCTTTCACGGAAGGTGAATATGCTGAGACGAACAAACGAACTTTATCGGTCTCGTATTGGACTCGGTTGCACATAACACAAAAAGAATAATAAAATCACATCAGATATGACTACAGGACGTAACAGTATATTTTACGGAATTTTTGCGTTGCCATTTTGCGAACCTTGAAAATTCTCTCACTGAAATAAGTGTATGATTTTCACTAAATAATTTTTTTCTTCCCAACTAGACGATAAACCATGCTCAATGATTTCTGAATGTTCTTTACGGAGTATTCTAACATCTCCTTTTTTCTATGAAAATGGTAAGAACCGTTTTTGAGTTAATTTGAAAAACAGATTTTTTCACCGCGATTAACACGCATTTATATATGGAAGAATCGCAAAATTTCAAAATCGAATTAAAAAACATTTTTTGCGATCGAAGTGTCTTAACCCAAATCACTTACACATGGTCAAATTGACCCCAATGTCAACTTTCAAGTAAAAGATTTGGATAAAATTGTTAGAGGTTATATTTTATAAATGATATTTATTTATTATCTAACAGTGCTACAAGAGAATTGTGTGAGATGTTGCTCGCGTGAATGTCCGCATAACTCTGCTGCGAAAAATACAAACTGGTAAAAGAGTCCTCACAATATTTTGTCAAAAAGTTTGTACCTGAGAATCGAGAGGAGAGGGGGTAATCATAAAGTGACCCTTCTTCCGAGGTATACAAATGCTTCTAATATCGTTGCTATAACTAACAAAAATCACGCTAGGTTTCTAGAATTTTTCACAGATCCGAAAATAAATTTACATCTTCAAACTACGAGCGTTCCATTTACTAGTATGTTTAGTACATACATAGTATGTACTAAATAGTACAATAGTACATACATAGTATGTACTAAATACATGTTTAGTACATACATAGTATGTACTAAATATAGCATGTATGTTATAAACATAGTATGTATGTTTAGTACATACATAGTATGTACTAAATGTACTAAACATTTTTAGTACATACATAGTATGTACTAAACATGGAATCAGAATTTTTCGGAATTAAAATCGTAAATTCAATTTATTCCAGAGCGTTTGAAAATCGTGTAGGGTCAATATGACTCCGTATAAGGATTACGTACCTTTTCAGGAGTGTGAGTGATTAGGGTTGAACGGCAGTTAAAATCTACAAATATGAACATGAAAAATGTTCTATTTTATTTCGATTGCTCGGTTAAAAACCTTCAAATCATCGTTCTTCTCTCTTTGATTTCACACACACTTCCGTCTCCGACAGTGAAAAATCATGAAATCACTTAAGTAAAGATTTCTCGTTATCGATCAGAATCAGTTTGAGCTCAACAAGCACAAAAATGTTCTTCCATGAAGTCGAGTACTTGCCTAATACCTAAAATATATACCGTAATTCCATAAAGTCGAAAACTTTTAAATTCAACATGATAATAATATCTTATCTCAAGTTGACTCAAATTGAACGCAAATATCGAGGAAATAAGAGAGAAAATATTTAAATGTACATGCATAAATTTGAACGTGGAAAATTTGACCTCGAAGCGTTTACGATAGAGACCGTTGTTCGAATCGCTTTACTCTCGCCCAAAATTTCCCTCTAGACACTATAACGACGCATCCGCGGTACGATTTATAATCCTCTCTCGAGTTCTACAAGAGAAACATAGAAACCTTAGTATCCAGTATTTTCTCTCGGACTTGAATTCCTTGCCAAGAACAGTTTGACCTTTATCCTATTTATTTACAAAATAGGAAAAATTATTTACGTATGTATTTCAATTCTCAGCGACCGTTCTATCAGACATTATTCCGAATAAAAATGAAATAGCTACAAAAATTATCAAACTGGTTCAGCTTTTTGATATTTCACATGAAAACTATTTCCTTCCTCTATTATGTCACATCTCCAAATGAATGATCACGGTACGGCTACAGTGTTCTCATAAATTGCATTTCTAGAACTTTGTTCAAGTTTTCAATTAATTTCCCATGCTCGACTCTAAATTTGTATTTCCAGAAAAAAAAACATCAAAATAGAATTTATTGTGTTACGTCACTACGGCTGAGATTGACAAACTCGATATACGTTTTCTTTGTATTTTCAACTTCTATGCAATTACCTTATTAAAATAACAACGTGCACGAGCGTTGTATAATACACATGATCCAGCCTTGAGTGACGTTCTGGGTAGATTCGGCTAACCTTTGCAGAATATAAATGGAAATCGGATGGTTGCATTCAGGATGAGAGAAAGTTTCGGGTAGGTTACAAAATCTGTAGCGAATGAGCTACGCAACTTTGATTCCTTCATTACCTTGAATGAACCATGAATTATGTAGCCAAGATCGAATAGACGAGGCTTCCTTCCGTAACTCTCATCTCTCGCGTTTCGGCGATTCTCTCGCTTTTCTCATTTTCTCATCGAAATGTAATCATCGTCAAATAATGAACACGATAACATATTGAGCGGTCCGTATCCATCGAGTATTCGGAAATTACGCGATCTTCGTTCGTATCCGCAGTTTCGTCATATCGAGGCTTTCTCCTCGTTGTTGCACGTGGTTCGGATTCATTGTGAGAGTAAATACGTACGGTTCCGAGAACGATTGGAATGGTCAGCACCCGAGGCGCCCTCTTTGATATACGATAGAATCGATGTAAGAAATGTGGGCTTTACTGATGCATTATTGTCACAAGAAAGTTCAAAAGCGTTCTCCAGCCGAGGCTTTGAGCTCATATCGCTTTCCAACAATCGATACAACTTTACCCATGGGAAGGATATATAAATGTGCATGAGACGCGAATATCGGAAATCAATTAAGCGGCCGTGGAAATATCTCGTTACGACGACGGCATTTCAGATTCCTGATATACATATAATGTCGTTTTCTTCATTGACGGAACGTGCCTATTATCAAAGCGAATACCCCATTCGCGATTCCTATAAAAATAAAGTCATTCGATGCATTGCGAGAATTATCAAATGCCCAAACTCAGTTTCCGATTTTTCATCAGCAAACTTCCAAACGCTTTCGCATTTAGCCTGTTGGTAATTGTTAAAGTTAAGTGTGTAATATTTTACTTTATTTGTATATAAGTTTAGTTGAAGATAATAATTTGAAAATGCCCAGGGAATCTGATTGATAATTTTATTTGAGATTTGTTGTTTGAAGACTCGACAGCAAAGACTGTCTGTGAATCTGCAGAACAGAGAGAAGAGTCTCTTAGCTTCAATATTATTAATTGTGAAAGGGGAATAAAACGAGCGTCTGTCAATTAAAATCTTATATCTTACAAGTGGTCTGTTTTATACGGTTCGATGGAAAATATTTTCATTTGGATCATTCTTAAATTCTTTGTCATCGAAGAATTTAATTTACTTTGTAAAAAATATTGATATAATTATCAATATAGACAAGATTTCCGATTTATCCCTTTATTACATTTTTTTTCGACGATCGTACGGATTATTATAATCATCTGTTCTATTTTTACAACCGCTTGCACAGAACGAGGCAAGCGTTTTTGTCGGCGATGCGTTTTCCCTTCTTTTTTTCTCACACCCCGTTCTCGGTCATCGGTGCATCGAGTGTGCGCCCCAGACGTTGCAGTTCCGACCATACTTCTTCTCATGTATTGTTCCTATCCCCGCTATTATTCAGCTTCATTGATTTTTCCGGTAGAAATGATTGTAAAGTAACTTTAATCAAATGATCGAGATGACTAGTTCACGCTAATTAATCGGTAACCACGTACAATTTTTTTTCTTTAAAAAACCTTCCTAACACATTCGGTGCTCCAATAGATTTTTGTAAAATCATAAAAGATGAATAGCATGAAAACGAAATAGATTTTTATGGAAAAGAAAATATCAAATCACTGAATTTAACTAATTGTCGAAAAAAATTTGTGCAGAGAATTTTTTAAGCTATATGTTATATTCGCTGAATTGTCTTTTTTGAACTCACGCATGGTGACGATGTTCCTGGGGAATCCTGCTGTGACGGTCCTCTGAAAATCCATAAATGCCCGCTACTGCGGCCATACCTTGTTCCAAATTTACTGAAGCATCATATTTCGCTAAGCGAATTCGAATACATTCAATACATTCGTTTCCAATTCACGATGAAGTAACCTCAAATGAAGATTCGGTATTAAGCTCGTCGGGAACATTGCGAGGCACTTTTGATTTTCCGAAATAATATTTTCAATACTTTTTCAACACAAATCAGGTTGGTTTTTCAAATATATTGCTTGAAGTTATTTTTGGCAATTTTTTTGCTGTCCAATGAAGCGAAGCGATGCAGCGCATTGAAATTTATTTCAGTTCCGATGCACTCCGATTTAACCATTTTTATTTCAATAAAGGAGAACGGCGTTGAGGTACAGTAACGAAACGTTGACTTCGTTGGATATTTTTGATACTGTACGAATAACTATTTACGTATCATTTGAGAAAAATAAACATCAAAGCAGCGGCTTTATTTAGCGACATGATTTAGAAACGGAGGAAATCCATTTATGTAGATTACGACGACGATGACATATCTAGAACCTAATCTGTATCATGCTGAGTGCTGGGAGCTTTTCATCATTATTATACCGCAAATATCTAACATCTGATATCAGAGAATAACTAAAATCGTTTATGGAAATTTCACGTTTCAAAGGAATTTTATAGACAAAAAACCTCCTTTCGTTTGTTTTCCATTGCAATTAAAAATTTCAGAATTTTTTTTTGACATTGCAACAAATTGATGTTTTCTACTTCGATTTTCAAAAATATTAAAAAATTTATTCTTTTTGACTTGGAATATTTGTTTTTTTATTCATTTGATCAATTTTCATTACTTCAAAAAAATGAAAAGATTTCTTCTCACAAAACGTTTTTTCCAAATTTGTTAAATTAGTTTTAATGATGGAGTGGTTCAATATCAATTTCAAATACTTTATGGATATAACAAATCGTGAGGTTTCGGTTAAAAAATATTTACGGATCGTTACCCTCGAATGTTTTGCGCGTTTGCTGCTGAATAACGATACAGCATGTCACGACATAAGTTTGCGTGTCAAATTATGTGAGATATCCGGTTTTCCTCTTTTTCCTTCTCAGCAGTCAAACTTTGAGTCCGTGGAGTCACGCATCACGTATGCATGTACGTGTGTAAGTACGAGTTCTATTTGGAAAGTACATATCGACACGAAAAGTTATCCCATCGAGTGTATGAGCAGAGACGAAAAATGTACACAAAAACCCACGTATATGTGTATTTCTTTCTCAAATTTATAAGGATATCATTTCTCCTCGTGATAATGTGACTTTCGCGGTATGTTGAGAGAAAAAAAAATACGGTGCATCATAGTGTTTGCCAAATCTCCGATCTAACGATGAAATTGTACGTGTATAAACCGCAAACGTTGAGTTTTGCACGTGAGCATGCAAGTTACCAACTTCGATCGTCTAACAATCGTGTGACTCAATCAGCCACAATAGCATATACTCCTTTGTAATGATATAATGCAGTTTACACTATATTCAGAGAGCGCATGTCATATTTTAAGGTCAATCGGGTTTCCAATTTTTGTAGATTAACTATAGAAAATGACAGATTTTGTGATTGAAAAAATGAAAAATTTTGTTGAAAAAAATTTTGAAGTTTCAGGAAATAGTATAAAGAAAAGATTTTTTGCATGTTTTTGAAACGAAATTTTGCGACTCTAGGACCTATTAAATTTTCGGTCAAAAAATTGTCACAACGGAAAAAACTTTTATGAAGTTATGAACATTTTATTTTAATTGCGTTTCGTATAAATTTGGCCAAACAAGAAAACTTTCAATTTTGTTCAAGGATGTACATATTTGTTTTCTATCCTAATTAGAAAATTTTGAAACTGGTACGCACAACATCATTTATATTGATTATGCGAAAGGTTTGTAACTTCACTCGCATTCTTTGTCCTCGAAAAACTTTTCTACCAGTACGGTTTTACCACGTATATAGTCAACTTGTAAAAAATCGGACGTGCGTTTATCCCCATTTTGCAAAAAAAAACGTTACCATTGCGCGCTTGAGATTTTTTCATTAAAATTTTAGTGGGAATTTCGTATAATACATTTTATACTGGAATACATTGAATTCACAATTGAATTGACGAGAATATGAAAGGCAAAAAGAATATATGATAAGAGGGATAAAAATTACAAAGGAGGAGGAATTAATAAAAATTTAACAAGAAGAAGTGGCAAGTTCTCCGGAGAGTACATTCTTTAGAAGGACAGTTTACGGAAGCTTCTTTATACATTCGCGTATTGTGAGACATTTTATTCCCGAGAGGGACTTCCGGTATTCAAGAGAAATGAAAAGGAATGAAAAATAAAATAGAAAGAGTGGCAGAAGATTTCCGAGCTCTCGACGGATCTTTCGCTCATAGAGAGCCGAGGGCGGGGATATATTTATGAAAGGAGAAGCGTATTAGGCGCACACGTTGCGCCAGTGAATTTCTCAACTCGAAAACTCAAGACGTTGAACAGTTATTCGGTACGTGCCGAGCGTACGCCAAAAAGGGAATCACGATACTGATATTATAATTTCTTCTCTCTCTCGAGTGCGATCTGTCATTCGTTACTTGTAACTCAACCTTTCCATTCTCCTTCTTTCGCAGCCTTAATAAAGTGTTATTTGTCTCTTTTTGACACCGACATTCGTCAGGCTTGCATTAATACATTCTTACGGGCCAAAAAAACCGTTGAGATGAAAATGAAATTTTGACACTGTACAAACTTAACACTCGAGCACTGAAATTCATCAAACTCGCGCACTTTCGTTGATTCCCATAAATCTGAAGAAATAAATTTTAACAAAAATTATCGCTTCCGCTTTTGATATCCGTAGAACTTTTGAGAACCAACTGTTTTTCACCAAAAATCACTTTTGCATCCGTAGTATAATAAACTCATCAGGAAACACCACGAATATGCACACGTACGTATGTATAAATTGATTATCCATGAGTGCGAGAATAAATTACTTCCCGCAGAAACTTTCAACGAGTTCGCGGAATGAGTCGAAGTGTCCAAGTTTCAGAGAAAGAGAAAAGCTTCGGTTCTGACTAATCAAATCGTTGTTCAATACGGCCACTCTCCGATCTTTGTAAATGAAAATAATATGAAAGCATCGCAAAGAAAACGAAATACAAAATTTAATTCGAGCGAAACTTAATTTTTTTACAATAATAGCATGGAGAAAAAAATATCAATAATTGCATTAAAAAACAAAGGATGACCCATATATAATCTGTACTTTATTCCAGTAAAATTTGAACGAGTATCTTGATTTCTTTATAAAGAAACTCAGGAATATAATCCAATTGTGATGTGCAGTAATCAATTAATGTATTATAATTTTCTCTCGCGGTCGTTTTGATGAAACAATCAACACATTTAGTTTGAGAAATTGAAAGACGAGCATATGTGCGTACGCAACACCATGCGAGTCCCCGTATACTCGTTTTCTCTTTCTCTGTTGCACTCTCTTCGCGAATTTTCGAAATGCACCGGTCGGTTTCTCTCTCTCGGTATATTGCGGAGGATTTCCTCGTCTCTCCCGCTGTCTCGCTTTGTGCGTCTCTCAAGGGAAAATAAGTTCGAACGTAGGAGCTCGAGGCGCGACGAGTGAGCGGAGCGGAGTAGCGAGACAAAGAGAGTGGTGCCGCAAGCCGTAGAGCGGAGGGTCGCAAGCGGCGTCCGATCGCGCGCGCGACCGCCCGAGCACGCTTCGCCAGTCGGGAAGCGCGCGCTCTTTGGCTGTGATGGAGAGAGGCCTTGGCTGCTGGGACGCGTGCCACATCCTTTTAAACCCCCTTGTGCAAACGTACGGCCACGTAGAATAATGGCTAAACACGAACCCACACCGTCCTCCGGGTTCGGGAACAAAGGTCGCCGTAGTCGAAGCCGCCTCGAGAATTTTTACGTCGTTACGACACTCCGTCTACGATAAATATTACACGAACTTACCGCGATTCTGTATGAGTTAATCGACGTTTTTCTACTTCTTTACCCTGAGTCTCCGTGATACACTACGCTAGAACTGTGCATACAAACGCGCACACTCGACCACGACATTCTTGGCTCTACATCGTCAAGACCTATCGCACTGCACGGACTTTGACTTTCAGCGTGCACCACTTCTCCAAACTCTCTCCCTCTTCACGACGAATTTCTCCTTCCACCGATCCTCAACGATGGCGCTGCAGCATAACGTCTTATACCATGCACCCCGGTTTTCTTTTGTTTTTCTTTTCCCTCCGTGGTGTGTATAATAAACAGATTGCACGATCGTTCGTGATAACCGTCGACGAGCGCTGGAGGTACGTATACATGCACGTAGACCTCTTTTGTGCGGGTCTTACGGTAGAGCAGGAACGCTACGAGCCCCGCAAGGAGTGCGGTAAAGTCAGCAACGATGCAGTCGTTCTCCCGTTTTATTCTGACTCTCGCTTTATTGACGGTCACCACTGGGATGACGCTGCTCAAACGGGGGAATTCCCTCTCGTACGTTCTCTCGCCGCGTCACGTTGTCCAACTATGCGGATACTTTGATCGCGTGCGTGTGGGAAAGATGCGCCGGAAACTTCCATGGCCAATCGAGACGGGATGGGAAAAATGGATTAAATGTCGGAAGGTCGAAGTATGTTAGGATGTCTGCATTCATCTCTGATATATTTTCAACAAGATAATTTACACTGAAGGCTGTAGCTATTTGTTTGAAAAATTTATATCCAGATATCTTGAATGTGCCATTTTCATACTCGAAGAATTATCGATGCTTTTTTCTCTCTCAAGAACCATGACGATGCAAACATTTGGATACTATATACGACCGTCTCGGTCTGTTTAACGACCAGCCGTTTCCAGCTATCCGAGTCCCAAATGACGTCACGAAACTCCTTATTTGATATATTTATATTCCAGATAGGTTCTGATACCATGAATAAGTGGCAAATGGCCAGACATTTATAATGATAACTTGTCGAAAATTTAATATGATTCTTGTAACCTTCGAGACAAAGAATGTAGTTCGCAGTTTTTTTGTGTAAAAGCGGCACCACTATGGAATTGTATATCGGTTTGGATACTGAACTTAGTGTTTAGACACTGCTGTGTCTCTATAGGCATAAATTTAACCCTTCGTGTGGGCACTGGATCCTTTAAGGAACTGTCGAAATTTGGGACTCAACGTTTTTTCGATCATTTTTCAATTTTTATTAACAACGGTTTTAAACTTTTGACTTCAACAACTTCTGTGGAGTGTGTAGTAGACACTTCAAGAAGTAACCCAGATTTTTTTTGGATTTTCTGAAAGCCTAGAAAAGCTTAAAAACTCGACTGTTCCCTAAAAGACCCATCGTACACACCGTGCACTTAAAAATATAGTTTACAAACGAAAGGTTAATATTTTAAGAGAAATAACGATACCAAATAAAAATTGTGTCCTTCTAATTCGAATGGGGAAAAACATTATTCAAAAAACTGATGTGACGGAGTCAGTGCTCTGTAAAAAAGGCAGTTTTTTACCTATACAATTTCTGCGATACGAAAAACGGATAATGGGGAGTCTGCAGATCCGTTTCTGTTTCCATTAGCGTGCCTCTCAATCGACATTTCCGTTATTTGTCTTCCACCAGTGCGTGGAAAATCTCATATTACGGGGTATAGTGTCGCGGATCGCGCGTACAGAGAATCTCTCACGAAACGAGGCACAAGAGAGTTAGTAGCTCTCGGACTGGAAAGCACGAAGCTTGACAATGCACCACCATTATTTATGGACGATAGCATAATGCGTGGTATATAAATTGGAATACAGATATACCTATGTGCGCTTAGAAGTGTAAGAACCTATATGAACATTTCCATTGTATGTGTGTATATAAGAATCGACCCGGTTGGCGTAACGTAATGATGACGTGAACGACCGATGGTCCCGAATACGGTGACTGCAATTCACGAGGTACAGTCACCAAAAGCCAACGTGGCATATGATAGCGGGTTATGTGCCATCTCCGAGTTTAAGCTCCCGGGGTGTTGATTCGGAAGATTCGATTATGATATTTTACTGGACACAATACAACTATCGTTGCAGTCGCACCTCGTCGTTACGCGTACGTAAACGTGTAAAGTAATAAAATCGAATGTACATGTATTGTATGATCGCAATTATACGCATCAGCAGGATTTCATACTTCAACAAGTGTTCGTTATACCACATTCGTACAGAAAGCGTTTTGAACTCGTTCCGTTCTATAATGCAGAGAACGATATTGTGCAATTCGCCCTCCAGGCTCTGGCAAGTTCAAAATGGGAATTAATCCATTTTGTTTCCTGCTTACTTCTGTTCCGACGTTTCTTAAATAAAATGAGCAGAGTTAATTGTATTGTAAATTTCAAGAATGCCGCGGTGGTTCGTTGCTTGCGTGCCAGCTTGAACCTGAAGCCTGGAAGCTTTCGTTCGAAAGTGGATTTCCCAGAGATGTAAATTTTGCAAGTCTACTGAAAACTGCGATAAATAATACATATATATGTATGTGTGAGAGAAAATGGTGTGTACCTATGTAAAGTTTCTTTTCCCCCCGGCGCGCGTGCGAGATCGTTGAGCCACGTAAGACCGCGTGATGCGACAACGGGACTCCACGGGCTGGAAAATTTTATCGGAAGACATTAGGCTCGGGTCACTGGTTGCCGGTGTCAACCCGTTGCCCGCGATTGCGTCTTGACTCCGATCCCCACCCGACTCTTATTATTGCATACATGGCTCTTTTGTTTCTGAACATATGTACATACCTACATACCCTAACGTGTATTCCTTAATATAGGCCTATACCACCAGGCCTCATTATAAAGAACTAATCGGCACTGACGGACTTGTGCAAAGTGAATTCTCCACTTTGTCCCCACCAACGTTCGCTGTGAAAATGCGCAAGCGAGACGCGATATTGTAGTTTCCTCGAAGGCATGCGCAACAAACGTCGTTAAACATTTCCTCCCATAGGTTCCCACCAAGTAATCAATTCCGCCTGTATTTATTTGTCCCATGAGCCTTTAATCTTAAAGCTCCGAGTGGGTCTATCATAAGTTCATCAAACATCTCCTGCCGTTCCTAATTCTATAAAAGCTTTGTGAATGCTTGCATGATCAGTTCAAGCTTTTCCCTCTGCCATATCACTGCTCTTGGTCAATCTCAAAAATACTAAACATCTTTATGAAGCATTTTCAACGAATCTGAATATAACGAATATCATTCTCGGAACAGAGTCGAGAGAATGGGTAAAAACGCTTCAATTAGGATAATTGATCGAGTAGCAATATCCTGCACGATATCAAGAATAATATTATTAAAGTGAAACGGTATTGTCGCATCACGCGACTGCAGCTATACTTTATCTAAAGTGCAGACACACACACACACAAAAAGTCTTTTGATTGTCAAAAGCTATATATAAAAGCTATACTTGAATTCTAATCATAATACCAGACAAAAGTGTTAATATTTCAACGTGGAACTAGTCAATCGTTATTTTTAGAAATATTTTTATCTTGCAGCAACACATGAAAACGAATTACACTTTCCGTCATAGCCGCATGACCGATTCCAAATGGGTAAGAATTCGGACTTACGTTACGGTTGTTCTGACTTGTTCTTTTGCGAGTTCTTTTCATTTTTGTATCTGGAGATATCTATACTTTTTAGTTATATCCACTGGCAATTTCAGACTTGAATCGAGCGTAAAATTGAACTAGCAGATGGTCTGTGTTCACCAGCAAAATACGTGAGGATATTTCTACATAGATTTCTTTAACTGACGCAGGGGCTTCTAAAAAATCGTTTATTTTACATTGAAAAAAATGAAAAATAAACATTCGTCTCGTGTGACACTCTCGAGCCGCGAAAAACCCAGGATAATCGATAGAGAAAGGACATAGCTAATTTTCATTGGGAAAAAATCTATCGGTCGCATGATATGTAATGGTGTAGGACGATACAAGAATGTTCACCCTCAATCCTTGAACCGAGGTCGATTTTGACCGGGCCAAAATTTGTTTTCGAAATATTTTGAAAGTCGGCGACTTCAGTGTCACTAGACTAGAACTAGAAAAAGTATAGGCAAGTTCGTGAGTGCACGAGTTCAGTTCTGGCAGTCAACTACTCTCGAAGTGGCGGTCGATGCAAATCAGAGCAGGACGAAAACGACCCCGGTTCAGGGATAACGTAAGTAAAAGTCAATTTTCGATTTTTTTTGTATTTGTACATATTTTGATGTTTTAAACTATAATCAATAACTACAACATAAATATTCAGTTTAAGAGTGGTTAGCCAATGTGCAATGAGCACCGTATTAATCTTTTTTCAAGTCGTACGTAAAAAACAATTGTTAATTTCACATTTTTATTTATTTTAAAACACTATTCATGTTAACAAATGTTATTTACCGTGTAAAATACAAATAAAATAAGAAAAAAATCTTTGACGCTGAGTATTTTTTCTCTTCTCAACCTCCCAAAAATATACTTATACGTTCCTGGTGCAAAATGTAGGGTATCTGGTTAATTCCTATACGATATCGTAATATTTTTTCCTTGGAGAGCAACATTTTTCCTTTAAATACCCACTTATTAAACTTATTCTTATTTTAATGATAATTGTAAGTGTAAAAGCTCTCAGCTGAAAACGACATTGGTTCAGGGAATTAGGGTGCCAAAAAAACGGTCAGGGATTGAGGGTTGATATTTTTTTACTTCCACAAAATTATTCAAAATAACCGCTTTTAGACTATGCAATTTTATTCCCCATTATTGAAAAGAAAAGAGTCGTGATAAAATTTTCTTTCGACATCGAATGAATGTTGCAACATTTTCTTAACGCATATTCCAGCTAAGCTCATAATAAATATTTTCACGAAGAATCTTAGTTATCAATATTACACAAAAGTCACGAGTCGTCGACGGAAAAATCCTCACTTGGCACAATGAACGTTCAATATAATCGAGTGTTAGAGCGATAACGTGTAATGGAGGAAAGCACTGTGAATTGCGATAAAAGAGTCAAAAAGAGGAATTAAAGTACGATGTGCCAAAACCGTTTTATAAATTTAATATCAATCGTCCTCGTGGTACACCACGTTCTTGGCAAAGCTTTGGTGGATTACAGTCGCTTTCTTTTTTTTCTAGTTCTCCTGACCTTCTTTCTCATTTCCTTGTTAGTTTTTCTGACTCTTCTCTTCCCATCGTTCTGTCGAACCAATTCCTGGGGCTGACCGAGCTCCCTAAACTTCACTGCGCATCCTATGGAATTTTGATTCCATTTGTATATAGTTGGGCAGAGTGTGTCGTTCGATTTCTCGTGTTAAAACTGCAGTGGCGTAGGTCCGGGCCATGCGCAGGAACGGCGCTTGAGAATAAAACGCTAACAGATAGCGAACGGTAACTCAAAAGTTCGACCACATTCACCTCGCTCCTCTCGCCTGGCACCCATAGTATCCGAAAAACTTGTTTGCCGTAAGAGAATAGGCTCATAAGTAACGAATGCGGTGATCGCATTATTGTTTTATTCTAGGGTTTTATTCACTTTTATATGTACATACATAATTTAGTTCACGTCAGAATTGGCTGATTAGTAAACAACTAGTAACTGGGCTCTTGGTAATAGTAGTACAAAAAATGCTAATTTAAAAAATTGCCAATCCTCGTGTCCAAGTTGAATGTTTTTTTCCCTTATTTTCTAAGGAAAATAAGTGAAAAATGTAAAATGAGTTCTCGAACTGGCTTCATAGCGGCTTATGTGTATTAAATGGATTAAGGTTGTAAGTGCCAATGTTTGTCGCACTAATATTACTAGCATTATAGATCGGTTTGTATATTTTGCGGTCTGCGAGAAAGAGAGCTCATCGAATGCTGAACAAACACTTGTGTGATCAATCACTTTGAATAATCCGCATGAGCTTAACGAACTATCAATTTTCCATACAAAGCTCTGTAGAGTAAAAATTTGAGCTTCCCATATATAAAAAAACCAAACAAACTGATAATTCCTTTTTCACATGAAAAATTGATCCGTACATCTCGGGAATGTACAGTATGGAAAAGATTAAAAAAGTTAAATCGTTTTGTGGAAAAAAGTCAATGATATTGTTAATCTATCCAAAAAATAGCACACATAGTAAATATAGTGGAGGTAAGTACATTTACGAGTTTATATCTCAAGCATATAAGTATTAGTATAAAAAATCCGGGTTTTATAATATTTGAAATTTAAGAAAGCATGTACGGAATCCGCTGCCAAAAAGTTTCGGGACATCGAAGATTTCATTTATTTCAATGCGAACAAAGATTGAAAGTTCGATTTCGATGATAGTGACATATCGCCAGTCTGCCCGTGTATCACAGGTTACGGTTCATCGAGATACTGTCGCGTGGAATCGGTTTTCATGGAGCATGCATATCGTCCTCTCGTCTCGTTATCCACTTCCCGGGGGCACCCATCCCGTTGACACTTCCCCAGGGTGTGCTCTATATCGGCACGTCAAGACTTTTTTTAATTCAGTTCGATTGTTTATAACATTTCTTTATTAATTCTATTTACACCCATACGGAAAAAAACTGTATTCGAAAATGTAGGTAATTATAATCGATTATATTTTTCAGTATGACTGAAAATGTATTTTCAAAATCTAGTTTTAAAAATTATAATCAAAAATGTCTGTTTTCTGACGGATTTAAATTTCAAAATTCAAATTTTTCCGACTATAGTTGAAAATATAATTGATTACATTTTTTACATAGGCAAAAATATATGTCTGAAAGAAGATTCCTGTAATTATCATTTTATGTGTAGATAGTTTTATTCTTTCCGTTTTACACAGATTTTTATATTTTTAACACATTTCAGTAGAATATGAGATATTTATGAAAATATGTACACTATAGGTAAAATAAAAATTATAATCTATACAAAAATCGTCATTGACGAAAAAAATGGGATAAATACACGTCGTGGTAGCTGTGTTTCCCGAACGCTGAGTCAATGACAATTTTTGTATAGATACGTACGTGTACCCTTCACTCTTTTGAAATTTTGTTTCCACAGGCTTGAAATTTTCATGAAAAACTGAATTTTTTGTATCTCTGAATAAAAATTAAAGACATTGACTTTTTCGTTTGGTAGGAGTCGCGTGAAGTTTTTGAGACAAATTTTTCTAATTTAAAATCTCGACTTCTGGATGATAAAACGTCTTTGAAATTTGGCATACATTTTCATTTAAGTATCATCTAGGCATAAGCCTAGATGATAAAAAAAAATCTGTCTCAAAAAATTTCACGCGACTCCCACCTTAATTATAGCGACTGAAAAGTAGTGTTTGAAGTGAGAGAAAAAATGGACACTTTGATACATTTTATTAAGAATTGCAAATAATTGTGCAAAAGGTTTTTTTGATCAAGCGAAACTGGATCAAAAAGTTAATTTTTAGTTACGGCTCATGTGACAGGGGTCAGTGAATCATCCGTATTTATTTGAAAATACAATATATTGACACTATTGCGTTGAAAAAATCTGCTTTCGATCCTTTAAACTTTTTATTTTTGTGTTCTAATTTTTAAGTTCTTTTTAGGGACGAGATTCTGGTCCCCAAAAAGACGCTCGAAAAACCGAGGATAACGCGGTTGCGGTATATAAAATTTCTAAATTCGGCAGGTTTTCAATTTCAAATTTTTTTCTCTCGATTTTTGATTTTCATAATTATTTTTTAAAAATAACCCAAATTGAACGATGAATTAATTATTTATTCATCAGATAAAATTTTGATTATTTAATATTTATGTTGAGGATATGGCGCAGAGGAAAAGAAAAGATATAGATACCAAAGTAATAATCGATGTAACGAGATGACGGAGATTTTATTTGATTATTTGATAATAGTACAATGCGGAGTATAACGCGATCGCGATCGATACGAATAGTGATAAGACTTGCTTGACCGGAAAAGGTAAAGAACGGTCAGTACGTATTATCGAGGTGGGGAAATAATGCTCCGAATATGGAGCCGCGTTCGTGTGTGTTGCGCTCACGCCGAATACCCGAGAGCAGGATCGTTTAACATTTCAATAATTTAAAAAAAATGTTAAGATTTTGAAATAAAAATCGAAAATCATCCGCGAAATCCAGAAGGGAATAGCACGCAATGATTACTCACGTATTGGATTAAAAAAGAAATAGAAAGTTATCGCGGTCCGTTAATTATTGCGTTTATCCATCACTCGCGTTTTTATTAATTTAAAAATGTAGTAATTTATTATTAGAATCGACGCGCAAACTTTTTTCCTGAACGCGAAAATAGTTTTTATTTTATTTAAAAATCGGTCGCGATGTTTATATGACTTCACGATTTAATCACTGAATATTAGCCCGCAAATTATGAAGGGGGGTCACTTTTGTCCGGGCAAAAATTACTTGTCCCAATTTCTGAAAAATCGGCGACTTGCGCGCTATTCCAGTAATACCAAAAAAAATTAGAAGTAGGAAGGTTCAAGAGTGTACGAGTACAGCGAGATCACTCAGTCACACGAAGGTCAGTGATGAGAGTAAATCAGAGCTGGACAGATTTGACCCCCCCTTCATACTTAACGTAAGTAAAAGTCAACTTTTTCAAATTTTTTTTTACTTTATTGAACATATTTAAGCATATAACAAGTAAAAAAATCAACTCAATGCTGTTCACGATGCGGAAAATCCGTTTGCAAGGAGCATCGCCAAAACGTGTGCTCCTATTGTTTAAAAAAATTTTTTTTTTTTTATTCGGAATTTGTTATTAGATTAATGAACAATTTAATTAAATAATAGAAATAGTGAAAACAAATTTTTTTGAAGAATATCTTCGAAGTCACGCGTTTTTTTCTTAAAAACCTCGTTTTGCCCTCCCAAAAATATACCCATGTTCCCGGAGTTGAATAGGGTATCTGTTTTAATCCCACGCTAATGCCATATTTTTCCCTGAAAGAGCAACATTTTTCTTTAAAAAAACCGGCTTTGAAACTTCGTTTACGTGTTTAATGCTCAAATTGAAAATTTTTGAAAAAAACGCCTTTTTTCCGCGCATTGCTTGGTATTCGTTTAAAAAAATATATTAAAAATGATAATATCGCAAAAATTCCTGTTCGTCCTTCAAAAGTACATTCTAAGGATGACCCATGAATTTTTTCAGATTTTTTGATTAATAATTGTGGATGTGGTAGCGCGCAGACAAAAATGACCCCCCTTCATACTTAATGTATGCCGAAAAACCCTTCATAATTTGAGGGTTAAAAAAATTAATAAATTGCTATTGCGATTTACGGACGGACACTTTTCCTGAACACGAAAAAAAAAATTCGGACGGAGTGAACCTTCTGCGATGAGATGACCACCTCGACTGAAGGAACAACGATCCGAAATCTGCGAAAGTTGAAAAATAAAACGGAAGAACTTCAAGGTAAATATCCAGAAAGTGGACTTTTGGGAAAAACGGCTCCGGATTTTGGTAATTATATAGTTTAGCGACTTCTCCGAAAAATGGCTCCAGAATTTTTTTTTTCGATAAATGATTATATTCTATGATAAATAACGATAACTTGGAGGGGTAAGAAAGTTTCTATCAACTTTGAATTTTTTATGAACAAAAAATTGATATTCGTGGAAAATTGACCACATGAAATGTGGTCGTTGCCTCCAAGATGCCGAGACTTTATGTTCTTAGACCACGTTTCCGAGCTTTAGGCGTGCAGCCCAGGGACGAAGCCCCGGTAGGGGGTTGGGGGCGAAGCCCCCACTACCATAAACCTACATTGAATGAAAAATTCGAGGAGTAAATATTCGGCAGAGGGAGAAGGAATCATTTTTTGTTATTTTCAATTGCGGATATCTTTGTACGGGGGGGTGACCGCCGCGATTTCTCTTCGGCATTGAATTCAGGAGGTCAAAAACTATAATTCCCCCCACCTCCCGCCCCCCGGCAATTTTGATTGATATTAGTTTTTTGTTTATAAAGAAATAAAAATCAATGGAAACTTTCTTCCTTCTCAATAATATAATTGTTTATCATACAATATGACGATTCGTCGAGAAAAAAATTTTTTTTTGCCATTTTTCACCAAAGTCCACTTTCTGGATATTACCCGCAAATAAAAAGTTTAAGATTTTTTCAAGCGTCTTTTTGGGGACGATAACCTCGTTACTTTTATTTGATTATGAGACAGGAAAAATTATCATTACTCGACTAAAAGGTCGAATTTGTCAAATTTAAAACATTAGCCTCCCCGCGCCACCGAAATTCAGTAGGTGCCGCTG